>JAAXYX010000771.1:2931-31180 GCA_036851915.1 Ptenothrix huangshanensis | reverse complement strand
TTGTTTAATTTTAAATTTCTTATTTAAACCTCAGGTAGGAAAACATTGTATTAGTTTTCAGTCTTGTTCCAGATTAGTCGATGCGACTGTTAACTTTTTTTGTGGTCTCACTTAAGCTTAATTATCCAAACATACTGGTCTAATTCACATTCACTTTATTTAAATAATGTTTGAATAGAATAATGAATGTGTTCCTTAGTAAACAATTACTATCAAGTTTGTTTTACAACACCCTGTTAGTATTGTACGGATAATCTATAAAATACAAACGACCGTGTTGTGCTGCTCATGATTAATTTGATGCTTTGTTTTTTATTTATGCCGTGGCTTTTTGAAAACATGCATTCTAACATGCATTTCAAATGACAGTGTGTCTGTTTTAGAAAACAATAAAGTAAATGCCAAATAAGATAAACTTGCTGGTTGTGATTTCCACGGATGGTAACAAATACAAGTGTATAATTTATTCAATTTTCAGTTAGGTTATATTTCATTGCATTATAATAAAGAAACGATTTTACTCTAAAAAATTCTACATATTATCGTTTAATTGCAGTACGCTTTAATCTAATCAATAACCCGAAAACGTTCAGGAGCGACCTGAAATAATTACGTATCAAATCTGATTTAGTCGTCAAGTTCCTTACTATTTTTCTATAAATATGTTTTACAAATATACGTGGAAAACTTAACCAGGAAATTAAATTGAGTTGATATTAATAATAATTGGCATTTTTAATTACAACCTTTTTATTTATTTTGTTAATATTTTAAAAACTCAACCTGGATCAGCCCTAGCCTACCTTATAACACAATTCACTCCTTGATCAAAAAAATATGCCAAGTGTGAGTTCATATGACATTTTTTTTATCATTAATTATTATACAATGACTACCATGTAATTAACTAAACCAGAAAACCCAAGAGCTTATTTTTATTCATTCAAATGCATGTTAACCAGCTTCGAACGTGTCACATTTCCAAATAATATCATACAAACTACATTGATGAAAATCTGTTTTTATATTAATATCATTTGAGTCTCAGTTTTTACTTGTATTTTTTAGTCATATTTTTATAATGGAAAACGAGTGACGTCACCGTAGATGTTATCTAGTACCTAATCATATACCTAGTTGTGTTGTCCTCTGGTAGATAAATAGCAGGGTTATTCTAGATTTGATTTACTGGTGGTCTTTTCACACAGTAAGGTATGGATGGAGGAGACAAGAGGTTGAGCTAGATTTTGACATTAGTAGAACCGTAAACCGTAAGTACAAAACAAGAAACCGTTTATAAGTATGAGAGTCATCAGTCATCATCATTTGGCGAAACCGGATTCTCTTCAGTCAGACCTAAAAGAAATAACAGAAAAAGAATCAATAAAAATGTAACTGGATGTCTTAAATTTAACAAAATATATTTTACAACGGCAGGCTGTATATGGTATAATGGACTGCATTTTGGGATTGATTACGTGAACTTGTTCAGAAAGATGCAATTATTAACCCAGAATTACAAAATGCACATGGCTGCAATCCAACCCATGCCGTGCCATTACTGCAGTTCTACATTATCTTGGAGTTGAAAGACAAAGACATATAATTACTTCGACTTGATTTTCAGGAGATCCATTGCCTCTCATCCTCATAATTACCATATACCAGGGGCCACATCCATATTTTAAACTAACCTAGTACCTCTAGTATGATTGTGTTATTCACTACCACATGCAACCTAAGTAGGTATTGTTAGACATTCCTATTATTATCAGACTATTGAATCTATATAATAGTATTACGGTTAGTTTCAAGTGAATGATCAGGATTGTAAAGATGAATCTTTGTCTGTGGATTGCCTCGAGTCAAGGTGTAACCCTGCACTTGAGCTTTATGCTGTCATCTTCGTGTCTTGGTCAGCTTGCATAACCAAATGCCACAAGTAGCCTCAAGCAATTTTTCAATCAATCAGGCAGCTAATCAATGCTCTATACGAACAAAACTTGATAATTTATTTTTCGAATGACTTTAACCTGTACGTCCTCCCTGCCAACCTTAACGGCGATAACATCTTCTTTAGCGAGTGATGCGGACTAAAAATTATTCCATACGATGTTTATACATATCGTGTGGTAATTTATATTCCACACGGTTACATGTACATCAATACCGGTAACTTTTATTATTTACTTCGTCCCACTAGATTTTGTATACATCCGACGAAAACGTCGCGATGATACCCACGCAAATAATGAATACAATAGCATCTAATCATTGCAACAGTAACTCATCTATTTTCCCAGGCTGAGGTTTATTATGGATGATACAAAAAACCAGGAAACGGCAAATTCACTGTAGTAGTGACGCCTTAGAATTGGAAAGGCACATGGAATGATATTTTTTGCACACAACGTCCATAAAGTTGCCAACTGTCACTACATATGTAAACCGTAGGTTTGTTTACAAAAAGTTCAATTGAGTAAGTACATGATAGAGAATAGAGATCGTAATAATGAGTACAAGCTCTTGGAGACAGAAAGTCAAGTTTTTACATCCGCTATAATTGTTCGCTTTATTCAAGGCTTACCAACTAACCACGAAATCAATAACAACTGAAACTGAATGATCAAAATAGTAGGTTTTTGTTGAAGCATCATGCATCGAAGTTGCAGAACATGGAAAAAGAAGAACACGTTAAGAAACGTGCCTTCAAGTTCGTTCATGATCATGCACAATTATTACTGTTTAGCCCTTTAGTTGCAATTTGAAATCAGTTGTTAATTCAGGAAAAAAAGACAGTCGACAGACAAACATTTGGAACGCTTAGTTTAGTTGCAGAGGTGAGTAAGAACGCAATAAAACGTTCGACGTCATGTAATCAAATAATAAAAAAATAGCTAAAAAAAGAAAACGTTTTGCATAGGCTGTAGATGCACACCCGTTTCCAATGTTTTGTTTGCCATAGCACAATATTATTGGAGGCGCTACTTGCCTTGTTGTAATGATACCAGCTAGAATTACCTATGTGTACCTGAGTGAGGTCGCGTACTGATATGTATCAATGCGAAGTAGGTAATTATAATTCTATCAGCTTGTCTAAACAAGGTAATGACAACTCATAAATACTAATTTATGATTACAAGCTAACCGCATGAAAAACGTTAGTCAGCTTCTGTATTTATTTATATAACACTCATAAGTAATAATTCGTCAGCAAACGTACTACCGAGCATTCTAAACCATCATTTTAATGCTTTTGTTGTGAAATTATCTATTTATTAAAAATAAACTGTATTTCTCATTGTTACTAAAGGTGATACTGAGTACAAAAACCGATGCCAATACTCCAGCACATTTGAAATTGTACAAGTGGCTAATTGCCAGCAGTTGGGGTGTAGCAAACGAAAGTTCACAGCCCTCTGTAAACTGCGACTTAGGACTTGTTCTGCAATGTTGTTGCTATCACATTTCTACAGTCCTCTAACCAAAAAGTAATTTCCTCTGTTACAGCAATGAACTACAGCAGCCAAAAAAATCAAGCTAGCACGAGTTATATAACCAATCCATTTTGCTTACACATCGTAACAAATCTATACAAATTTTTTTTAAAAAGTATTAGTAATCAGTTACACTTTTAAAGGAGCTTTACAACAACATGGCTTATGTACTGAATGTACTCCACTGAAGCTTAGCTTCTTATTTAATTTCACAACAATGCCTTCTGAAACTACATACATACATAAATAAATGCAAAAAATTTCGTTTGTTACAAGGTTCCAAAGTAGGCTACCTAAATTAGTTTATACAGTTTTTGGCTTTTCTTTGGAACAATAACAATGTGCCTTTTATCAAGTAAGCGAATTCAATGAATGAAACATAACATTATATTAATTTTAATACCAAAGTGCTTAACTCTAAATGAACTATGAAGTTTTGTTCGCTGCGTGCTGCGGTCATCTGCAATGGCTGTCTACTCCTCCACCCTTAAAAACCACTGTACTTTTCAGATCCACATTCATTTTCAATCTAGCATATAAAATGAAAATGAGTCACCAAAAATGTAATGCATCTTCCCTATGAGGTTAATGGTATTATTTATTCTTTCGCTGCACATTTTAATTTTGCAGAAGTTATCATTTTGACAATTCTACCAGGAAAAATACTTGTTTCAACAACTATTCGTAGATCTGATCTGATAGCATGTACACAGCAGAGTGGCTTCATTGCTTTGACTTGAAACTTTGTTAATGACGATAATTAGGGATCCTTTATCTTTATCATAGTCAAGTTTCCACATCATATATCAGTATTATCTATCTAAACAGAAGTTTATGGTTTAGGTAACCTTCGTCTGTGTTGTTTTGCTTCCTACAAGGCATCTACCTATCTGCATATACAGATTGGTGATTTGTAAGCAATGCATCGCATTGTTGGCTCCTCGCAGTCCCCACGGTGCTATGTTACGATGGCCTTGTAATTCTTGAATTTATTACAACGTGAGTAGCATCAGAAACAGGTAACTAATATTTACATGCATCTGACAATGAGTATTCATGAACTCAGAAGATGTTCAAAAACCTAACTACCGCGAGTTTCTTCCCGTATGTTTACCAACCCCAAACAAGTACATCCCTACTCATTTTATGGCATTCATTATATGTCAACTTCACAGCCTAGCAACTAGACGTAACGTTGACTTGATTGTGAACAAAGAAAAGTGTTCAACAGCTAAAATACTGCAGTGTATACATCATTCCCATTCTAATGTTTATCTTTCTATTTGTGAATACAATATTAATTGTTCTATGTCACGGTGTCATTCTGAAATGGAAATGGTGCTTTTCATTGACTTAAGTCCAGCCAAATGTCACGCTTCCGACCTTGTAGTCAACAGCCTAGCAACATCCTTTTCTATTAGTATCAATCTTCAATAAGGTCCTTACAGAAATCACTACGCACTTCAAGGGAATGCTAAATGTAACTTATTAGTCTTCAACAGCATGTAGAAACACAAAGAACAAAAATTGCAAACTGTAAAACTTATGTACAAAACTTTGATCCGAAATTCAAAATCTTTGCCATCGAACAAAGTTTTTATTCTACAATTCATGCAGAAGTCTAGGATGATCCTACGGTACATTTGTCTTGAGTAAATTATAATATTATTATATTATATCGCATTGATTGTGTAGTGTATGTTTGATGTTTGCATGGCTATATTCTAAACGACTAAGTGTGCCTGACAAAATGGTTGTTTGCAGTCAATATTTAAATTTAAATCCAATGGGTCACGGCCGACTGTAGTGTTTTCTTGTTCAGAATGTATATACCAAATTGTGCACCAGCAGGTTTTTCTTTATTTACTCCTAAAAATTGTATTCTCAAGTACGGTGGGTCTGGTTACGAAGGAGTGCATGTGAGGTATGTCCTTACTTCGCCTAGTGTTATTGTGGAATAAAATGGAAACGCTAACTTTACTATTGCTGTGACCGCTTATCAATTGAAATGCGCATTTAGTTTAATCCCTTTGTGCAAAACTAATAACTGTGAGTGTCTCCTCCGTATTGAAGTTGAACAATGGTGCAGTATTCAACTTAGACACCACAAACTTTAATAGTACCAACACCAACAGCGTAAATAGTTTAGGTAGTTAATGCATGCTCCTAACTCCTAGTAATAGAGATATCTTTATCTAGAAATACCTTGAGCTGAATTAGGCGAAATGAGATAGGTACATAAGCAGAAGGCACTCCAAGATGATAGCTCGGAATCCACTACCTAGCAACAACAGTGGCAATGGTCGATCTCGATTTCAGGTACCTAAACGATACTGAGCTTTAAGGTTGTCCGACACTAGAACTTCATGTGGTAATGTGGTATCAAATGTAATAACATTCGGTAGTCTACTGATCTCGAAATACACAACATATGTAATTAAATCTACAAACCCTGTGCATCCTAATTTCCTAATCGTTTGGTACTCACTTAAGTTCACGCTTTAATCACAAATCCTGAGGGACTGCATTATGAAACGACAACGACTAACAACCATCTAATCATAATCAAAGTGAAAATAAATGTATTATTAAAATATGGACTAGTACCTTTTTATGTTTCGCTCTTGGCAGTCGTCTCCCCCTCAGCACCGGATGGTGTACCCGTTGACGAAGTTGAGTTAGATTTCTTCCTATTTTTTTCTGTATTAACCAATTTTTCAACTATTTTCCTGCTATGTCCACATGGGTCAAAGTGGTTGGTATGCTCTGAAGCTTCTTTCTTAGATCTTTGTTTTCCACTGTGACCAGCATTAATGTACTTGTCGACTTCGAAGTTGTAGTGCTCGTACTCGTCAAAATGAGTTTCAGACATGTTGATTCACAAATATATTAATTCACCGACTCACTTGATGAATAGTCTTGAGCTATAGATACCAAATAATGCTAAAATTATTACAGTCGTCATCAAAAATTAATCAAATAACAATTAAAACGGGTTCATGTGCTTGTCGTAAAACCACGCTTGTTTTATTCGAACTCTAGCACAATTTTAAAGCTGTTTTCGTAGCTGACAATGACAGCAGCAATAACATTTACTCCTTTAAATGTGGAAATTTGGAAATACTAAGACGAAATCGAAATATATGCTGAAAAAAACAAAAGACTCACCTGGAATACTGTAACTAGAATTCTAGTTATAAAATGAAAATACTGTTTTCTTTTGTAGTCTTGCCTAAGCAGAATTAACAGGAATTCGACTGATATATTCAATAAATAATGGAATCGGTAAGATATGGATTTAAGGGAATTGGTGATGAACACAAAATTAGACTTTTGTCACGGAATTACCGCACGACTGTTCTTCCTTGCTGCCAGAATACAACTAAGGATCTTCATCGACTGTACTTCATTTACTACCTTTTTCGCCTTGGCTTCTTGGGGATTTGAATTAGGGGGATGTCAAATTGTAAAGTCGTAGAAAAGCTTCGTTTGTTTTTCCTCCTTGCGAGGCAGTTTATCTGTAGTAGTTTCAACTTGAGCTGCGTTGCCTTTAACTACGATACAGGATTATAGGAACATGAATACGCTTATACGTACTTAGATATGTTGATTCCGTGATAACTAGCACCATAGTCCGTGTCGGTTGACGTCTAAAGTTGGGTACTATGACATGACTACGTAGTTTATAGTTTATACATAACGCAGTTACGTTTAATATGTACTAGATGACTAGATGCAAGAGATCTCACCGGCCAGGGAAACAAAAAAATGAGGAGTTCAAGCACGGGGGCTGTCGACTGTTGCTCTTGCTCTTTACAGATACGTATATATGTACTGTCAGTTCACTTTTCCGTCTCAATCCTGAATAATAGTAAATAAATACTTACCTCAAGCAAGATATTATATATCTACATTTACTTTACCCTTGGTTTACCCTGTCTGCTGCAATTCTGTAATATTTAATAAATTGTGTAGACATACAAAATATCCCTCGAATATCATCGAAATTCGAAGATACTTGTGTTTGTCGCTGTGGAGTAGTGGTTGTATCAGGGGCATTCAGGGGCAAAGGGATAATAAGGTGTCGTGAAAACTACTTTGCTGGGCCTAGGCTCATGCTCATTGTATGTATTTCCACAGCACAGCCGAAACCATCAATGAGGAAGCAAAGAACTCATTTACTCCGCTTCCAATTCCAGCAGTATGTATGTACTTAAACCCAAGTGCGTACCTACATACATTACACTATTTTGCATCTTATATTTTCCTTGGTAGCTTGGGGTTCCTTTATAACAGCATTGCATTTTTAAATTATTGACTAATTAGACGGGCTTGAACTTGAGCTCTCGAATTTCTCCAAGAACCCAGACAGGAGATAGGACTCCATGATCCTTGGTCTCTAATCGTATGTAAGTGCAGCTAAGTAAAGTAAAATTGCATTTAAAAACCGTGTAATCTAAATCTAATTATATTGGACAGTGATTATATTTACAATTTACTTATTGTATTAGGGTCTAAGGTAAAAGTAAATATTATTGCTTAGGAGCACGTGGGTTTATGGTTTAGCATGGAATTTGAGAAGTTGGAACAGAACTATATAATGGATATAGGTATATAGATTTTTTTTCCGAAAAAGAAAAAGGGAATATCTGAAACTTACTATTGGTTAATGAGTTAGTGTATTCTATGCATGTATGCTGATATGCTGCACAAATGTAGTTTGTATAGTTTCTGTTTCTACAACGTTTGTACACGTTCGTATGCAAATTAGTAGAAATACCGGAACGTTCGTCTGACAAAGACGTACACAAGATAATACGCATCAATCTACTACCACAGTATGGAAACCACAACATCCTTCCCTACCCACTAATCAATGCCATACGCACAAACTTTTGCGTGTAATGTAATTTCATTAGTGCGACTTTGTAGACTACAACCAACACCAACAACAAAACTGCATTTTTTCTTCCTCAATACATAATTATAATATTTTGTGCAAGTTTTCTCAGAGAACTATGTGTGAGAATATTATAGTGACTGACTATAGGCAGGGCAAAACAAAACAGCGTAATGTCATGTAATGCAATACAATATACAATGCAATGTAATGCATTAGTGCATACTACTGCGAGAGTGTCAGCTATAATTTATAGGTAAAAAATCTAACAAAAACACTAAGCTGACAAAACTGCGTGGATTTGGGTTCTCAAAATATCCTGGCTGAACTTGGGTTCGATGTTTTTTCCGTTGTTTCTTATCATCATGTTTTTGTAGTACACTTTTCTGTCTCCTTTCGATGAAAACCCGTTGGTTGCTGAATTCACGTAGCATTTTCACTATGCACATTTGCTGGTATTTGTATTTTTAAGTTTGGATTACCAAATAAAATCATGGTGAGATAGAAGTACGTATAGCCAATAGCACATAGACGCTGTATGCTGGCATGCGTCTTTTAATTGAAACTGTCGACTGCTAAAATAGAATATCATGCTTATAGTTATACCTGTATTCTGCGTTTCAGTATTTTTGTCTCAATGTCAGCAAGGTTACCGGTTATCAACGTTTTGAAGATGAAAGGATGAGTGCAATCATAATATGATCTCAAATATCGTACATTTATACATGATGAATAAATAAAATAATCATGCATTCCCCATACACCCGTCCTCTTTTATCGACTCTCCTCGCAAAATATTGCAGTCAAAACACTCCAACTAGTAAATTCGGATTTATTTTTGCAGAAGAAAGCAATACAAAATAGGTCAAAAACGATTTTTTTTTCTGTCTGATACAACATTTTTTAATCCGGAAGTTGCTCTAGTCGTAGCTTTTTGAGGTAACGCAACGTTGGTATTTATTTGTGATAAGGGTCGATGAGAATCGTTGGGTATAGCCCCAATAGCTATGAATATGAGTAGGCATTTTTAACATTAAAATGATGTGATGTGTTGATACGTGTTATTACTAATTGTATTATTACTCAGATCCAGATCATGCCATATTTTTTTATCAGCACTACACGAAAGCCACTGCACTTTACTTTCGAAGCAGCAATACGCTATTGTGTATTTCATGCTTTCTTTGTACCAATACTAACTTATACGAAGCATACACACTGGTCATATTAACATTAGTCATAATAAGTGAACTTTTTTTTGATTGTTTTGTTTGTAGACTCTGCCATGGTTGTACGTAATTTCTTCTTTATTTACCATCAATAATTACTTGTTTAGCTTTCGAATTCTTCTGCTGTGATATGGTTGATGTATATGCGTTTACTAGCACAGGAGTAGGAGTTTGTGTACAATTAATATCTAGACTCGACTATTGGATTGGAGTGGATGTTATTTGTTTTGCCATCGACGAATCCACTTGCAATTTGTGAATCGTGGTTTGAGTCACAGCTCAGTAGTTGTCCCAGGAAAGAATGGGAATCATTTATCGTTATATGGCATGATTATGATTGAGTAGGGTAAATAGTCTGCAATTTATTAGTAATTACAACATAGTCATTATTCCATCATTTCGTTTACGGAACTAACTACGCAGAAGAATAATTATTTCATGCCATTCGAACATATTGCCGATGCGATACGAAGCGATACGATGGTCTGTTTTTAATCATTTGAAGTTATGTACACCATTTAAAAATATTTTCACATGATGATGATGCTGATGAAGAGGGTGATGATATGGGCAAGTAATTGCTATAATAAGCATTTTTTGAATTAATGGATAGTCATGAATAATTTGATAGCTCGAACGAGTTTGAGACAGTGAAAGGAAAAAGGTAGTAAGCATATTTAATTTGATAACAAATGATTGACGAATGAAGAATATTAGAAAAAATTGACGTTGTCACAATACCGTGTTTTCGAGATAGTATCCAATTTTAATATTATCAATTTAAAACAGACAAAGTGTCAAAGTGTATCGCGTAAAGTAAGATTTTATTCCCAACTCATATTGCTTATTTATCCTTTGACCTTTTCATGTGCAATTTTTTAAAATTAAATTAATTTTCAGTAATCCACACAAAACTAGTTTTACCAAAATATATTCAAACAGTTACGTCCGGAAATTCTTTTGCCTCGCTTGGTCACATCTGGTTGTTCCATACTATGTTTTCGTAAGGTTCATTCTAATGTCAGGTAAATGAGAAAACACCTTATCTTACATGCAGAATCTTTGAGAAGTTAAGTGACCGCCTCCCAGGCAATTTCTACATTTTCGTCTTGGATTATAGGTACGGTTTTAAAAAAATGCAGTTTGAACCACTGCACTGTTGTGAGATATGGTTTGGTAGTAGGGCAAAATCCGCGTGGTGCAAAATTTGATTTTTCCTCAGTTATCAAACGTTAAGATGAACCTTACGAAAGAATGGCACACTCATATTACAAAGCAAAGGCGAAATTTTTGAGGGCGATACTTTTTTAGTATATTTTTGTAAAAACATTTTTGTAAGGACCATTGATGCTTCGATGTTGGTTCAAAAACTGCTAATGATGGAAATACGAGGCTAACAAACCACTGTGCAACTTGTATATTTTTCACTTACATATTTCTTTGTTACTATTTTCCTGACTGGCTATTTTCCCTGACTTTGCTGACTACGACGAATAAATATTTAAAGCCATTCTCATCGCTATTGCATAATAATCTAACCAAGCGTCCCTCTACTCACGGAGATATCCACCCACAGTACCCACACTACAATTTTTCAATGTATCTTACCTTTACCTGGGAACGATTTCTTAAAATTTGGGTTTGCCCATTTTATTCAGTTTTTTACGCTGATCTCAAACATGAAAACCATTTTTGCCGCTCTCTATCAGGAGCCAAGATATTTAAGGTCAAAGTCCATGATATGAAACTAACTGAATAAAATCGTCAAACAAAAATTTAAAAAAATTGTATCAAGGTAAAGGTAATATTTTCATTTCTTACATATTACCTACTACATTTATTAAAATGCTTTTATCGCTTCTAAATGCGTTGCAATTATTATACTATTACAGTTACGATGATAACTTGGTCTGTTCAAAATGACAAACAATTATTTCAGTATTGAAACTGATAGTACTACATTGCGTCTACTAGACCGTAATCAGGATTAAAACGGAGGATTAAAAGGATAATTAATTAAGTTGAAATTGAAACATCCTGGTGGAAAATTCTTCTTGAGAAATTTCCATGAATTCCACTAATTTCGTAATGTTCAATGAACAATAATAGCAAAACGTTACACGTAGTTTAAAATCTTTGATTTGTGATACATATTGCAGTATTTTTGCAAGACGGTCCCACGCTCATGCTTCATAACATGACCACAACGTGGAAAAGAATAACCTTTAATACGTAAAATATTGTGAGCTGTTAATGGGTACATGGGAAATTTGAATTATAAAACATACACCTAATATAGTTTGTATAGATATGCATACATGCTCTTGTTCACAATACAGTCAACACAGAATATCTCCTTTTCTAATTGCTCGAAAAAAACTAAAATAAGTCAAATGAATAGTTTGCACAAGTCATTGACACCGGGAAGAATTCCCTCGCTAGTCGCTAGTCATATCTTTGAAAAAATAAAACGCTTCAATAAGTTCCTTTTAATCTCTCCATAGGATAGCGTTGAGATAGATGTGCACGAGTGTTACATGATGACTAAATTACATGTAAAAATCGAGCAAAATTGAGTACATTTCCACAGGTAGGCTGATTCCGATTCCATCAAAAAGGAACATACGAGCAGACAATAGCAGGCATGGTGGGGAGCTGGGAATTTTGCACATTTACTAAATTGTTACTTTGTTGCTGACAGTTCTAATGACGGTGGACTAGAGAACGCCTAAAAATATACATAATTATGGGTAGTGCATTATCATGAAACTGATCGTCAGAGTCGTTGACAGACAAGGGATGAGGAAGCTCTTACACTACTCTGGTTCTGATTATTCTGATACGTTAAGCAGTGGAGATGGAAAGGGGGCACATGTAAATATACACGTAATCCGCAATAAAATGAGATAGACAGACAATCACTTTAAACTAGAGAAAAAATCTGCACTGCAAAATCAAACAAAAATTCACACTTTATTGTATTCGCCATTCGTTAAAAACATGTATAGGTAGATCATTGAAATACCGTAAAACCTCTAATTATAGCCTGCCTCTAAAGGTAGCTGGGGCAATCATGCTGTTGAGTATAAACATAGCCGGTCTCTAAAAATAGCCGGTGTCAAATATTTTGTCAGTATGCTCGCTGATGGGCACCTGCTCACAGTACCATGTTACTTAAAACGTAAATAATCCCTGTATTAGAGTTTAGAAGCAGCACGATAATAAATAAATAAAGAAGAATGTGCGTCCAGTGACAATACGTGGAATGAATTCCGTATCTGCAGCTTGTCACTATTAGTTTTTCTGTTGACAAGCAAAGTCGTATTGTTTCTTAAGGGTGTAACTCATTTCTATAGGAGTAAGAAATAGAACTGTCGTTTGCTAGTACTTATTATAATTATTAAAATGAGAGAAAGAAATGCTTTATTATACTATATTACCTATACTAATAAATAAGAAATGATAACAATACCACATTTTACATTTAAAGTGTGGGAATAAAACATCCGTAATGCTGATATGTACATAATTAGCGAAATGTGAATTTGACTTTGAATAGTAATATGTACTATTTGTCAAAGTCTTTGATTCTCTTTTGTGAGCTCAGCAATTAGTTTTTACATTATATTTTTAAGTTATCTAAAAATAGCCGGTCTCTAAATGTAACCGGAGCGAAGAGGCAATATTTGCAATGGTAGCCCTGGCTATAATTAGAGGTTTTACGGTAAGTTTATAGCTACTTGTCATTGGATTTTTTACTTTTTGCCCATAATTCGTTTCCATTAATTGTTATAGCTAAACGATTCTTTATAATGACAATGTCATTGACTTTTTCTCATTATCTATGTTAAAATGATTACCTCACTGATTGCATATTATTATTTTTAAGTGGAACACATAAATACCGGTACGTACAAAACTTGACGATGTAACGTAATAGAATATCCATTGAAAAACAACTACACAGTACAGTATCTTTTTGGAGTTTATATAAAGATCAAATATAATATAGGTACATTTTTATCGGTGATTGTAAGTTAGGATTAAGATGGTGATTGTAGATTTGGATTGAACATCTTATAACACATAACATTATATTGTGAGTTACTGAATAGGGCAGTTAGAATCTAGCTGCAAATGATAGCTTAAAGTTTGATATGGTTCCTCTAGCTCCTACATATAGTCCGTCCGATAACTACGATATTATTCAAGTTATATATATATATACCAGTTTTTGAAGTAGCCAATAAGGGGTTCATAAATTGCTTTTTTCTCAGTATCTACTAGGTTGGACTGTCCTTCTCCATCTCCGCTTTCAAACGCACACCACGCGTCAGTAGCAACTTGATAATCCCATGAAGTTGCAGTCAGTTTTACCATTACTAACCAACCCACGAAAGGTTCCAACTACGGCGGTTGATAAATGTAATAAAATACAAAGCCATGGAGTCAGAAGGCATCGAATGAGACGTTTGAAATGATAGCACAAATTATAGTCCTTCGGCATTTCCTCACCCTTCGCTGTCAAATTACCACTATTTAAGAATAAGGAACACAAGAATTGATGCACAATATTAATGCAGAACATTTAGCTTCTGTAGTTTTATTGTGTTTACACATCATTCTATGATTATTTTAGATAGACATCATACTTAATATTTATAAGATGTAAACGGTAGGTATACTGGAACTGAAAGAGACAATATTGGAATACAATATATTTATATATATAATTAACTCTATATATATTCATCATTTTGTATTTATTTTAACAATAATTAGCTATTATTCTCAGCAGCACTGGCTGACGCCATTTATTTTACAATCACTAACGGTCATGTTTTCACTAACGCACAATGTAATAATTATTTATAATTCCAATGTCTTTCTCCCAAGAGACATGACGATAGAACCGAAATAATAAAATTATTGCCGATCGTAAGTAAATTCCGTATATGCTGTATAATTATATCGCCTTTTTTGCAGTATGCAATGCGTAGAAATAATAATATATTACTCATATAGCAGTGTTAATTAACTATGAATCAACATGGTCTATTCTGCCCTATTTTTTTAACTCAGATATATTATCTTAGCAGGACAAAATACGTATTTTTTTATAATAGGTCATATTTTTGTTTATAATATAAAATGCGCCATGTAATACATATTAATTATTGAGGAATAATTATATGTACAACGGTGTGATTAGAAAAAGATTAATGTGTCTTTATGACGTGCTCACAAAACTAGGAATTACGTTTTTTTGTTTGCCCACACAAAAAATTATTCAAATAAGCATAATTATGGTTTGGATTTTTTTAAATAAAATAATTGTTAGCTTGAACTATACGAATATAGTTGTGAAATTATTTGTAACTTTATTGTGTTGTATTTAATGTGTAGTCTACCTATTCTTTTTATTATTACTTATCTACTTATTCATATATACCGTAAATCACTGCTTTACTCCCCTGGGAGGTATGCAATCGTATTTAATCTATGGAGGATGGAAAGGGACAGAACAACTGTTATCAGTAGATGGAGCAGTTCAACAATTTTTAGCAAGTTAAAGTTTAATGAGGCTGCACAATGTTTTATAGGGGGAGTCAACGGATGATTCACGGCATATTGTCTTACAATGTATCTCCAGATAAAAATTCCACAATCGCAGTCTAATAACCTTGAGTTAAAGCTTTACTTTCTTGATTACTACTTGCCTTTGCCAAACTTGGTGAGTTTGAAAGAAGACGCTGATGATATTAACTTAAACTTGACTTGCCATCGTAGGTATACATCGTCATAAGAAAAAATGTCATCTTGGGTGCAACACTTCATATACACGTCTCGGGTAAGGCCTTTGAGATCACGATTGGGATAACTACACAATATATTATACAAACAAGGTGCATGAAACTAGAAATTCAGGATTTCACACGTGTTATATACATATGTACTAATTACCCGATGGACCAATGTATAGGTCGTACAATTCGTGGAACAACCTTTGATCGAATCGGTTCATTACCAGCTAAGAAGTATAAGGGCCAAAAATGAGGATCCGTGTGGAATAATTTGTTCTATGTATTTTGTGTTCCACCTGCGTCATTTTTTCTCAAAAGCTAATCCAAGATTACGAACATTATCCATAATCGTTTCATAGCTCCCACATTGCTAATTGATGAAGATTCCTACAGAACGATGTTTGCGAAAATAATTTAGACATTAAACTAAGAATGCCATGTAATCAGGCTTTTATAATAAAAGGGTTTAAGCTACATGGGTAGTGGATCAAACATGCAATACAAACTAATCAACCAACACCATTGCGATAAACATTGTAACTATTTCAATAATTCAACATTAATAACACGTGTACACATAAATATGTAACGAAATTACTAATATTCGCGTCTACTAATTGTTACATCTATTATAGGCAGATGCTATACCTGCAAAGTTTTACCTAGCAAAGACTTTTGCGAAAATTTAACATTGTAACCAGTTACATCTAATTACTACAAAAATACCCACAGATTACACATGCAGATGCACATTATGCCTAGAGTTTTTGGTATTTCTGGAAATTCCAAATATATATAATGGTAGATTTTAATTTCATGTTACAGATAACTCTGGACTTCGCTGTCTAAATGAGATTGAACTGAATAATTTTTCCGAGCGTGAACAAAGCGAACAGAACGACAACGTTGTAATGAGAATTTGAATGCGAGTTAATAATCATATAATTAATTAATAAGTATAATTGTATAATATCCCCCTACCGTACCAGTCATTAACTAATACAATAATAATGCTTAAACGGTCTTCCACTAAAGAGGTTCATTAAGGTCTCCTCTAAACAACTTCAGTAAAGGTAACTTTTAAAGGGTATCGAAATCTGTAAAAATCTGTCAACTAGGAAAAATAAAAACGCAACATAGATAAAGTTTATTTATATCATAGAATACAGGCCTACGAATACGACGCTAGTAAGGAAAAAACATGGAGAGCAACTGAAAATTCAGGGTTAACATAACTGCGTTTCAGTACTGAAAAAATTTACAACGACCTTTAAATGCCCTTCCCACAGCTCAGGTACTAATTTTTTAAATATTATCATAAATAGCCGATTGCGATAATTATGTTTAAAATTGATCCTTTGGCAAGATTAGGAATCGTACAGAGGAGAATTTAACACAAACTAAATCCCGCTTTCACAGACTTTAGTCAACTTCAAAGCACTTTAAGGATTATGTACGTAGCCATACATATGTACTTATATCTAGCTGTGTACAGATCATAATTACCAAATTCAATTCGTTTTATAATTTTTACACGATTTTCCTTCTAGAAAGTGCATAGTCAACTAGAATTGCATATAACGTACACATCTAACACAACATCGAAAGGGACACTGCTAAGAATTCAATCTGCATAAATCCAAATCTCTTATGAATGGTTTTATAGGACACAGGTAAACAATGCGAATTCGCACAGAAGGTTAACAGACCGTAAAGTTTATTTTCTGATTCCTAAATATAACTACCTATTAGTTTTGCAATTATCTATTAACGAAGCTCAATCACGATCAAAAGGTTCAGTAGAAACTACATACCTAGCATTTGAATCAAAAATGCGTATCTACCCTATCTTAGATATATCAAAAAAGACTCAAATATTTTTGGAACTTGCTTAGGGGATACCGTTTTACACTACCAACGCTGTTTTCCCTATAATCTGGTTAATATTACTGCTTACGGGAGGAAAGTACTGGTTTCGACCACGAAAACAAAGAGTTGCTATTATGGAAAATACAGCAATGCCAAGGAACTGCAGAAAATTATTATGACTGTAGTTTACAGTCAAACAATTATTATTATTCAACAATACAAACATTTTCATTTGTTAGAACAATTTCTTCATAAAATAGGTAGAACTCTCATTAGCCGAATCCGGCGCGGTAATACTGACTAAAACCTAGCCCGTAGAATATTTTTAAAAACTCAGAATCAGGACTGAATTCGGTGGATAAATATTATACTAAATAAATAGTACACATTACAAACGCGACAACATACAAAAATGACTAAAACATTTTATCTTTTGTTTTCGTGGTTGAAAATAACAGTTTTTACTTGATTGTGATTTTTCTTGCAATGTCGGAGTTTGTATTGCAGAAAAACGCTTTACTGAACAATATTGCATTTCTGTTATTAATTTCATCATATTTAATTATATTCCATGCGTTTTCCTTGTCGTGATGGTTCTGCAGATATGTATACATGTGTTGTAAGATCATTTTCCGATGTGTGATACTTACTTCCCTAACTACTACTATGTATTACTTTTAAGTTACAGACATTGATGCTTCATAATAATTAACGAACGCGCGAACAAGTCGCTGACGTAGTGCCTAAGCTAATTACACTTAGCTTAACTATCAAAAATTATTGTGACATTGAAACCCTACATTTAAAGGAATGGATTTTATCAACTTACTATTTGTATTTGAAAAGAAGATGCGTAATCATATACATGAGTTATAGAGTATGGGTTGACGCATTTTATAAAGCTTTTGCGAGATAATTACAATACACTACATGGAAGTACGTAATTTGTAAAGTTTATGGGTGACGCGAACTAAAGAAACGTATTCGTAGAAATTCTATTCTCGTTTGTTCACAAAAATTAACAAGGGAACTTTGGCTAAAAGCAGTACCGTGGCGAGATACTAATTTATACACATAACTAATTACGAATGGATGATTTATATTATGATTATAATTATATTGAATATGTCAGTGAATTTGTTTCTTTCTCGCATTTGTGGTTTTAAAAGCTTTAACGTTTTGGATTATAGATTTAATCACTGAGAAAATCACTTCAGACCAATTTTTGAAGAATTTTGGAAGGCTAAGTGGACGTTGTTCTCAAACTTCTGTAACAGTATCTGAGGGAACTGCATACCGATGAGGATTATCTTCAGAATCGCAGGTGTACTTGCCTGTAAAAAACATATATATATCACAAACATAACATTTGGGTGGAGTATATATTCTTAATTTAAAATTGTTAATGTATATTCTTAATATGTACTCCTAATTTATATTGTTATTCCCCAAATAAACAATTAGTTATTTTTATAGGATGCAATAAGAAAAATATATATTCTTACCAGAGACAAATCGCTTCTTAATTAGAGAAACTCTGTATCCTGACCCTAGAAGTGTAAATTCGGAGCCTGACAAAGTCGAGTTTTCGCAACTAAACTGAGCAGCTATTGTTCCCTGTGGTTTGAAAAAATTAACTCTATCAGCACATTTTCTATCAAAGTATAGTACGCAAAACTGCGAAAGGGAAATATAATTATGTATTTTGGCTTGAATGAAGTAATCTCCAAAATATGCTAACTAGATCATTCATTCCGTTTCATCAACTAAGCAGAAAAGTAAGAGCAGACAAATATTAATCAAAATTAATCAAATATTAATCACATCTTCCTATACCTGTGAACTAGGACCATTCGTGATTTCAAACCGAGCTCGAAGAGACCCAACTCCAGCATTCTCATTTCCAGAAGACAAACTAGGCATTTTCCAGCAAGCCCGGTTTGTTGCAGGGTACCTGAGAACCAATTTTTCAGTATTTTAGTATACGCATTGTTAAATCAGACATTACCCGACGAACCGTATCGTTGTTTAAAAATTAAGATTACAGAACTAAAAATTTCATTCGGAACAAAAATCAGAATAAATTCCAATGGAATAAGGAAAGATTGTGACACTTTCATAAAAAAAAGATGCAGCAAAAGCTATGCTTCTGTTAACCCTTATATAACTTAATTCTATTACGTAGTTTACTACCTATTTGAAATTACTATTCGCTCCCATATTACAAGTAACCGATAATTTACCACTGTCCCGTAGGTTTCGACTGCATGCACTTAACACCCCCATCAACTGGAGCGGCAATACAAACTTGAAGTAGGGCTGGGAGAGGAGCATTCGCTTTCGGTATCAGGTTTGCGACAGCGGGAATTTCTGACTGGACTGGCGCCATTGCATGGCTATTGTACTTGTAATCTACTCGAAGATCTGTTTGAGACTTCTCGCATTTCCAAAATGCGACAAGATGCAACGGACATGAGCTAGCTCCTGGTTTTGGCGTTATCTGCAACCAAAAACAGGATTTTAAATGTACATCGTCCTACCTCGAAGTTTGAACCCTGCGCAGTATAATAATTAATTTTTAATTCATTGTGTAAATAATAAATTAAAACTTTGCTTACGTGATACTTAAATATATCCACATTAAAATAGGATGCAGTGGCATTTTGCTCTGCGTGCTTCTTCAGAAGATCTATTAAGGCACTCATGTTGAATTCAAACGTCAGCTCGTTACCTTCCGCTTGGCTGCAAATTTATTGTATATAGGTAATTTATTACTACATATTAGCGAATTATAATTAAAGATAGTACATAATTATTATTATTTTCCTGATATATTTCAATTATTACGACTTACACATTCACAAGTTCTTTGTTTAAAGTCAGATTGTCAAGGGTCTGACTTGTACGCACTCGAAAGGCTAACTGGGCTGGTAATGGATTATTTGCGAACACCTGAATGATACCCGCTGGAAAAGACACCATCATATCACCTGTCATTTTAACTTGACACCTGCAAAAAGGAAGAAATCAAAAATGTAAAAATATGAAGACGAAGTAGATGCTTGGGTTTTTAGAGGTAACTATTGTACCACTTATTATATGCATTACTTACCGACTCTCGTCGTTACCCCTAAAACAAGCATGGACAATTTCATGGAATGCAACTGCCAAAGGTATGGAATCTGACATGCCAATTGTTAACGGTGAAGGTCCTCTAGAACCTAATACATGGCTTCCAACACTTCTTGTGTCTAAGCTTCCTATGCTTTCTGTGCGTGACATAGCTGGTGAAGGTGAGCTGGTGTTTCTTTGCAATAAACCCTGACGAAACAATAAAGGTTAATTTAACTTTACTTTAACGTCAACGTTAAGTTTCCTCTATACTGCTATAGCAACCACCAAGTGTTACCATTCCAAAAGTAAAGTAAAATGGAAGTAAAAGTGAGCGTTAAAACTTAATTAGGTAGATCAGCATAAAAGAGCTGCAGAGCAACTTAAGAACACAATTGTAACTTAAAACATAAAACATGCAAGTCTCCGTACATCGGGGCGAGGTCTTGAAGGGGGTCGGGGTATTGCTACTAAACCACTGGTAGGAGTTGGTGTGTTTCGCTGCGCCACGGATGTCTTCGGTGGTAAGCTCGGTTGAATCTCACCAACCTCCGAAAAAATATCTCCTAAATCTATATACCATGTTTAAAATCAGTTTCGTTTAGACCACAATCATCAATGCACAAAGTATTTTCGGCAAAAACTAGAAGGCACATATATCTAAGTAAAACTAAAAAGATTTAAACCTATACCAGCATATCGCGAGTTTGATCCATTTTGGGGTATTTTAGGGCTTGACCGAGGATTCGGCGGAGGAATTGGAGGACTTAAAGGTGTATATGGATGCCTTGAAGGGGGTGACGAACTGCCAATTTGTTGTGAAACTGACTGTGATCTTTTCATTTGGTTGTCCCCGTCATGCAGAACTTTTCGACTCTAAAAGAGTAATTCATATTATTTAGATAAGTAATGGTTATAAGTCATCACATTCATTTCTTGCTTGTAATGATTTACTGATGATATCAAACAAAAAGTATAGTTCACCACCGTCATGCCCAGGGGTGATAAAGTTAAATTTTCCATTGTACTTCTTAGTTCATCTACACTTGCGCTTAAAGGAGTAGTTCCATTATTCAACGGTTTGATCTCAACGTGCAATCTCTTTTCTCTCTCGTCATCTACGCATAAACCACCCGGTAATTTATTAACTTAAGCCAAATTTAGTGTTCGTAAAAGACTGGGTGCAAACCATGTTCCCATATTGCGTATACAACTGTACCTGAATCGGAATCTGAACTAGAATAAAAACTACTTTTATCATTTTCCCAAGTTGTTTTCGGACGAACTGTATAACCTTCCTCGTCAATTTCAGCTGTAGGGGTGTCTGATTTATGACTCTCGTCTTTCTCATCCCTAGATTAATAATTTTACCCTTACTAATATCATAATAGTATAAAAAAGCAAATCTAAATAGCTTGGTATTAATCATTAACAGTTTTAGATTAATTTTATTCACTGAGGATTCATGCATATCTTACCCATCCGATTTGTCATCCTTACTACTTAGACTGGCACCATCCTTTTTCTTGCCTCGAGATTTTTTCTCCTTCTTTTTATCCCTCCGACTTCTTAGAAACCCTATAACGAGTTCATTGGAAAATACTGATATTAGAATAATTTCTATTATTGTGCAGAACTGCACCATGTCATAAGATAATTTAATATGTAATGTTATATACGGGTGGAGTTACGACCAAAAGCTAAACGTATACAACATCAATTATAAAATCAGGTATTAAAGCGAACTTGTGACGACGATCAAGATTGTAGTAAAAATAAATCTACCACCACCAATTAAAGAATGTCTTGGGGTAAGAAAGGCAATTTCCTTTTTAATATAATAAATACTTGGGTACTATTTTTCTTGATAAAATACATGACGAAACAAAATAAATCGTAATTCAAAATAGGTAATAGTGTTCGAAACAATTACGCATCTAAAGGAAAACACGAAAAACATTCAATGAATGTACAAGCCGTGTCATTCATATATTACTCTCATTTCTGTCATCATAAGCAACTTGAGTACAAACAAATAACCACAAATACGATGTGTACGAAAATAAAATGAGAACATCATCATTACTAAATAAAATAATTGCTAAAATTATTTCTGGTGTTTCTGCAATCAGTAAATACAGAAGTAAACATTCCGATGACGTATTAAGAATGGTTTAAACTTGACTAATGAACTGTGAAACCGTGTCAAAGTGAATGCTGGTGTACTGAATGTGAACTAGCACGTAACGAAAACTAAATACGTACAGTAGCTTATAATAAATTTACTACTAAATCTGTCCATCAGATGTGTAAACGATTTCCTCAAATGTGGACAAAACTCCATTGGTAGGAGATTCGAAACTTATAATTTAATAACATTACTCATACTGGGTTGACCTATTTGCATTTGTTATCAGTGAAATGTCTAAAGGTCTCCACATTATGATCATCAAATCCCCATTGAAAAATTGAAGTTGTCCACCAACTGCGCCAGTACTTTAAAAGTCGTCAACATATTTCCCCCTGTCTAAAACAGCCGATGGCTAATTATATTAATTTGGATACCTATTGAAAAGTCAAATGCACAAGTCGACGATAAAAAGTTACTCACTATACCCAAGTTGCACATGACAATCTTATATCTCAATTAAGGTTGCATGAAACTGTCTGAACTAAAGTATTGACCAAATAAACCAAGATTACATCGAATTCTAACAAATATTACCTCAATATCATGATTTAACCGAAATTCCTGGCCAAAAAAGGAAACAAAAGGCACTGCCATAATTTTGAACGTAAGTTAACGAGAAAGTAAAAAAGCAAGAAAAAATAGGAGAAATATGGCATCATGGAAATGAATGAAAATAATAATTTGATAATTACATAGAAGACAGCAAGGGTTACATCTATACTAAAATAAATTCAATAAATAAATAAACATCGGTAGCAACTTAGTAACTTAATGATGACGACATAAAATTGAGTACAATTATTTAACAAGACACAGTTAAGACAAAAGATTATGAAAAGAAAGTGTGGAGAAGATAGAATGAACCTGCAGTCCATGAAGAAATACTAGAGTATGGAGACCGAGTCGGTGAATCCCCTTTAGCCAGCAGAATCCAAGAAAAAACATCCAGTCATACAAACTCACGATAAGTTTTTTCAATTAACACTCCAATGTTGTAAACATCTTTGCATACATTGGAGCGTGATTTATAGGAAAGAATTAAGAAGTACAGACAGTATACATTATATCTATCTATTTCCAATCATAATCTTGAGAAATAGTTTTAATTATAAATTACGACGGGAAACTCAGGGCGAATAGAGTTATGTCAAGGAATCGTAAAAGTGCAGAGCTACATTATAATGGTAAAGTCGTACTCTCGAGTCTACGCTGAGATTCTACAATCATATCTTATGTCTGCCATCAATAATGATTTACACGCTTGAATGTACCAGTACGTGTATACGACAACCAGGAAAGCAAAGGGCGACAGTTGTTTCATGGGTAGGTAATTGTACTGACCATATTTTAATACAAGTAAATACTGGTTTCCGCTTGAAACTATTAGCGTTAGATAAATGGAAGATGCTTCCAACCCAGGTTACTCGGAATTAGACTACATGTCACACAAGAGACAATGTATCTATTTTCGTGAAAGGGATAAGAGAGTATGGATTCCAAAGGATAGTGGATAGGTGTAATGAGTACGAGTAGGTACATTATAATCGAGGGCTATGTGCTCTGAAAATTGGATATGAAGATTACACTCAGAAGCAATCTGATTTAAGACCTCGTCTGACAATGAGGTGATGCTGCATGCATGTAACAGTAGTCATTATTGCTTTATACTGCAGCACAGTAAACCTTGTTGGAAGTTTTTACGCCTACCAAACATACTTGCTGCTTAGCTGTTACCATCAAAATATTTAGATATACAATTAAACCTACTACTCTAGTTTGAAATATTATAAAATATTTGATGCCCCAGCAAAAGCACACATGCTAGCAGTAACTACGAGTAATCAACCAGCACAGCAGACTATTAATTCAAAGAGAACATGCACCCATGCATCCTTAGCATAGAAAATGGCCTCAGAAAGTAATTTAGAGCATGAATACAAGCGGATGAAGCATAAGGTTATCTTACATTAAGCACTACTGATAACACCGAGAAAGAGCAGAGCTACGAGCGCACACAAAGTAACTATGTGCATGCCATTTTACATATACCGTATTTACTTGAATATATTTTTAAATTTAATTTCGTAACTCACATACGCATGCAAATCGAAGGTCACTTCGCTCAAAAATTAAATTATTTGACTGCTTAATGTTTATCCTGGAAGACTTATCGAACCAACGCAATGAAGGTTATATATTATATTACTTAATATGTACATGCAATAAAACTGTCCACTTTAATAAATAGCCTTAATCCTAGCATTCAAACTTTGCTTGAAGAACATTAACTGCCTGGGTAAAAAGATCCATTGGTTAGCTTCATAAATAAATTCTCAAATCTGAAAGCGCCACGTTCCTTATACAACATTTACGTGATAATAATGTTGCAAAATTCGATGGTAAGCTGAACATAACCATTTTGGTTGGAAGATATTCGTTGAGTGTGTTTGTAAAATACATCCCTAACTCGTAATTTTGAGAATTCTGTTCTAAGGTCGAAAAAGCTACAACATGCCTGATGATCTAGTTTTTTCACCCGCAGAAATCATTGTTGTCGTGGGATGTTACGGTACGTAGAATCAAAAAACCGATTAGCTGAAAATTTTCTTCCACGTTAGTGACAAAGATCAAGTAAATACGGTAGATACAGCAAACCAGTACTGCAATGGACATTACGCAGTAGACGAAAGTAAGCGATCCAGTAAACGAAGAAGCAGTTAAGCAACAGTAAAAAGGAATGTGAAGTACAAAAATACTGTGACAAGGGGATTTACATTTGGATCCTCTGTTAGCTGTTCTGGCGAGAGTTGACTTGTTGTTGGCGGCATTAGGTTGTGTTTGTCCCAAACCAGTAGATATATCTAAGCTTGGGGAATCATTTCCCTTGCTTGAACTATTGGCTTTACTGCCTGCAAAAACACCCACACAATACATAACACCTTCAGAGAATTAAAGCACCACAAACCAGCTAGGTCAAGTATCACGTTTACATTCCAATCCCACCAATTAGCTTTCCCTTCAATCAAAACCACGGCACAACACAATTCTTTGGGATGCAGGTATTAATTTCTAAAAGGCCACAAACTCACGTAAAATACATTACCATGGAGAAGGATGGGATATTTGAAAACTTCCCCACAACACTCCCGTTTACATCACATTTATCATAATTGCTCTTAGCACTGCTATAAGTTCACGTGATTGATAGGTTTTTACTCTGTTAAGTACAATCCAAAGGAACCAGTAAGCTCATTACATTTCACACTAAAAAATGCATCAGGATCCAAAAGTTAGTTAGTGAACAATAACAGTGATTAACAAGTTTTCACATATTCTACCACAATTACTCTCACGCAAAAAATATCAGGTTATTTTAATTATGGTTTTTTTAGTATGTAGCCTTTTATCCTTTCGTTATTTACAAGCCATTTCAACGTATTAAAGTTTAATGAAACCAAACTGCTGTTGCTGATTGTTTACTGATGGATTAAATACTAAGGCAGCAGCATGATTAAAAAATCTAGCGGTGTCCATAAAGTTTAATTAATCTTGCATGAAAGAATTGAATCATAGAAGTATACCTGGTGTACAAAAATAACAGGCAATCCTAAAAATCAAAACTCAACTCAGAAAATCAAATTCGAAATCGATTTTGTAACTGAACCTAGAGTGATACTGACTGGCAATTTAAGCCCAGGATGATCACGGACAGAACTTAAAAGAGTCCATCTACAGTAATGACTGAAGAGAAAGATAGTGCATTGGATGCAGCACATAGCCCTTGGCCTTGTACATACCCTGGGAGAGAGGAATGAAGAGATTAAGAAGGGAAGTAGTCCTGCGGGACCCTTTGCTTGTCCGTACCTCTTCAACTGAGATATCTATGTTACCTTCACGCTTCTTCTCACCCATTGTTCTATCTCCATTTACTGAAGTGTCACCCGACCCTCCACTGCCAGCACTAGATTTATCCAACTGTCCCATTTCTTCTACATCCAAAGATCCTGACACCAGACAACAATCGAACATTAATGTCGACTTATAGCTTTAAACCTCACAAATACAAACAGTAACTTTTCAAAATTAGACAGTGTTCCACAATTACCAGGTTTCTCTGTTCCTGTTGATTTTAATTTAACAAACTGCTCTAAAAGGTTCTCGATGGTCATCTCATTACACTGCTTTCTAAACTCTTCATGGATCTAAACAGAGTTATAAATCATGTTAGACCAACCTTCTCCCATGTAGATTCAAAACCCAACTTCAGCCACACGGGTTGACAAGTAACAAATTACGTCAATTTACCCACCTGGCCAATCATATCGTGATTGCTGTCCATAACAGAAGCGTAGGTGTCCAAAAATTCTTTCATTTGCGTTAATTGAGCTACTTCTACTTCTTGGAAATGCTGCACAGAAATGTCAACAATAAATCTTGCTATATAAATATAACCTAATCATTTAGATAACATTCACGAACTTGGTTGATCACAATGACAAATATAGAACAGTGCTGATATAAATGCACTCACCAAACAAGCAAGAGTCATTTTCTTTTCAAAGTCATCCCTGCACACGGAATATTTGCCTACCCATATTTTATAGTCTTCTAAAGCTTTCTTTGCCTTGATTTCCGCTTTTTCGATGTCTTTTTGAGACGCATTTTCTTTTTGTAATTTATCAAGTTCCTGCGCTCGTTGGAAATAGATATCTTTGGCTTTCTGAACAGTAGAAGTAATATTTTGAATGCCCTGTACAGTATCTAGTGTGCTTGCTTCTTCATCTTTAACAGTTTTATATTTCTTTTGCAATTCATCAGCATATTTTGCAAGTTCTTTAACAAGTTCTTGAATTTTCTGCATCATTTGAAGATGTATACTAGCCAGTCTTTCGGTGGAATTTTTGAGTATTTGCCACACAGGGGCAAATGTTCCTTGAGGTGTGCCATTTGCAGAAAGTCTGGCAAGCTTACTCAACGATTTTGAATGAGCTTCCTCTATAGTAGATCTAAAAAATCATGCATTTAGCATAAAGTTCAGTGTTACAATTAAATAATCTTACAGGGCCTAACCTTATTAAATAAGTAAATTTTTTTAATATAATGGTAACATACCTCTCTCTAAAAAATTCTCCAAGCTCTTTACTGGCTGTTAACCCATATTTCATATTATGGTACAATACATCGAATCCATTGTTTTTTGAACCCTAAAACATGTTGAGGGAACACATGAAAACTTTATTATCTCCAATAATCAAACAATTAGCACAGGTTCAAATACAAAACACCTTTTCACTTAGTATATAAACTATTGGGCGTATTTAATTTTATTCATACGCATTACACGTCCAATTACACAAATATTTATACGTCGACATACAACTATCATCCAACATCCAAACATCAAGCAGACAATCCACAATATGAACTGTATTGTCTCACTAAAAATCCGAACCACAAAAACCACTCAATAACCAAAAACTTTATATCCGTTTTCCCTACATAAATGTACATCACAAAAACAACCCGACGATTATCTTGCTGTTTAATAAATACAGCAAAGCAAGTATACACATTTACCATTGCAAGTGACAGAAATCTAAAACGACCCATGACTTCATAGTTTGTAGTTTATCAACATCGAATCATTA
>JAAXYX010000770.1:0-31184 GCA_036851915.1 Ptenothrix huangshanensis | reverse complement strand
AATTAGCTCCTTATTTTATGGTGATTGAAAGTTGGAGTTTTCTAAGTGTATGGGCTTGTTACGTTACGCCTGTGCAAATTTACATCTTGAAAAGTTTTGAATGGCTAGTTAGTCCAAGTATATTTCACATAGGTACGTTCATTTTGCAAAAGTGCCGAAAATACTTATGGGTGACTGTGCAATTTTTTATTGGTTCCCACACTGATACTTCTACACTTCCCGTAAATCGCTTCATCAGCTGATGGGCTTCTTCCTTAATATTTTGAGTCAACGAGAAAGCATCGATGTTGACTAACGATGCCATGTTAACGAGAAACTCACCATTTGGGTTCTATACACATACATACATAGGCTGGTCTAGATTTGGCCCAAATTAAATGGTTAAGTGAAAGTGAAATGTCTATTTATTAATCTTAGTTACGGATAACTATAGATTTTGTAACTTTCTCTTCCAATTTCACCTTACTTAATGATTTAATGATTTTTGCCAACCCATGAGTCGTCTCGATTTCACAGCAACTTTCTCCATCATTTTATTCTAACAATACTCAGTCGGTGGAATTGATTGGTTTGAAATATTACGAAGATATTTAAGTCGAAAAGACCGAGTTGATGAAAATTTACGACGATGAAATAAAGATCGCTATCTTAATGTCGGAAATTAATTTTAAAAAGAAGAAAGTTTTTCGCTCTCTCTGTCTCTCTCTCTCTCTGTAGTTCTTACAGTCCCATTAGAAGGGGTATAAGTGTGTGTACACATACCTACGAATGGACATACTTCGTGTATGCTACAGATGATCAAGCAATCGAATCAAAAACTTCTTAAAGTGTTCCTCTTCCAGTTCAAAAGAGAGACTCTTGGCAAGGCATGGGACGACATGGAAAACAGGAGGCGACTCCAAGGACAAATAAAGAAGGAGCCCAGGATGGGAAAAAAGATGAATTATCTGTGGATTTCTTTCCCATCCGTCGGTCACTACAGATGCCCAATAACCAGCCTACCTGCATATATCACCCGAGTATAGTATACCCACTGTACATACATAACAGATTATAAGATAACAAGATGGATTGTGCAATTTATTGGTCGTGCGAACCAACCAACTCAATACTACTAACTCAGTCTCTATGTACATAGACTTGGGTTTCATCTCTCGATGACTGTACTACGGACTGCAAGAATGACCGTCGTCTTATTCTTTCTTACATTTAGTCACATGAATATGTACCCAAATATTCAACCATATACATAGCTTGCAACAAAGCATTTGCTAAGCCCGTTAACCACTGATATAATGCTATTGTCCTGCACAGAAGGGTGACTGGCATTAAGAACAGATATTTTGGTATGTTCTACATCCAATTTGAACCAATGGTCTACAAAGTCGGGTCACATCTTCGATTACTTTTATCTGTCACGTATGGACTAAATGTGCAATCCAGAAAATCCTTTACCATCAATGTGACATCAATGCTAGTACTTATTGTTTCCAAAAATCCAACAACGTTTTTCTTGACCCCCATAGCATTGAATTGAGCTTAGCTCATCTGTCCTTCAGAGATCCATCTCTATATCATTCAGCTGATACTCGTGGTTAGGCTGTCGAAATCTTGTCTCATCTAGCTCCATCGTCATGGAGTATATTTGCCGAGGGAATACTCCAACTTGTATTCCGCACATTTAGGTTGAAAAGGAAAGCGAAACAGGACGGAAGGATCAAGTGCTGGACTATTTCAAATTGTGCATGCACTTTTCCACTGTACATCCTCAACGAGAAGATTCTGATTCATGAACTGTGCAAGTGTTGCAACATGTTTCTATCACATTTGTATCCCTTTCCAGCTTGTCATCTGTCGAAGGAAGTCGTAAAATCCCGACTCACTTGTTCGCTTGAACAAGATCGTAGATAAAATGCTAAGCGAAGTAGGTTTACAACTACCACCTGCATGCTAGGAATATTTTATCCCCAAGGCCTCGTCCCGAAAGAGTGTAGGAGCATTGGTTATACTTTATGATTAGACGCGGTTAAGTCACACCAATCAAATATCGGGTAAAATACTTGCGATTCATGGTTTGGTTTTGCTGCATATCTCAGCTTTCCCTTTCACCTTCTCACAAAGCTAGTAGGGAGAAAGGTACCAAGAATACGAAATTGAACAACGTGTTTCCCACTTTTATATGGTCCCACAATCCAACATTGTTGTTGCGGCGGGGTGAGGGTAGACACCATTATTTATACCTATGTACAAGTAGTTGGAAAATTGCTAGACACATGGTTGAAATCAAAGCGAGTATTGAATTTCCCAGCTAGTACGCTTTTGACTCTGAAGCCGCCCAAAACGCCAGAGAACATGTGTCGTTGTCATTTTCTGCTGATAGATTTTGCCTTTGTTAGAATTAAGAATTTAGTCTTCAGTCAAAGTCAAAGAAGTTGATAGGACAGTAAAGTTGAGAGATAATGTGAATTTGGATGAAAGTCATTTACCACGATGAGGATGAGAGATGCAGACTCAAGTTTGCAATGCTCCTCTGAAAATAAGTTATCGATTTTTTCCCTTAGCATTATGTAAGAGGCTCATCCTAGATTTAGCCAAAAGCAAAAGGACCTTTTTTTCGCCTTCACTCTTCCTCTTGGTGTCTTGCGTTTACAATATGTTCCGACTTTTCGTTTTCTTTTACTACGTGTATGCTGTTTTTTCCTTTTTTGGGAACGAAAACGAAATGAACCTTTCTCTCTCTCTCTCTCTCTCTCCTCTCTCTCTCTTTGCTGTCTCTTCTTTCTACTAACTGATCGCCAGCTCATCCGTTGAATTCCATTCAGGGCCTCACATACAACTTAGAGTAAACGAGGGAAGCGAAGAGTCCAAAGAGTTTAGCTTAGGCTTTTGAAGCAGCTTCTTATTGAAAAATGGTTGTAGTTGCAGAGCCCACATAGTGTATACACGCAGGAGCTTGTAATGAAAAGAGTCGTACAGTAGGTACACAAGCTCTTTTGCTCTTCGTACTTTACCTCTGTGTCTGTGAGTAAGTTTTTTTGGATCGCAATCTCCAAAGTACTTTTACTCTTCTCTACTACATTCCTCGCAGACATGGGCTTACTCGAGTAGTCAAGTGATCGTCGTCGTCGTTGCCGATATCTGAAAATAAGTGTTTAAGCAATGAAACTCTTTCCATAAACTTTATTATCATTTTACGTACCTTGCCAATTTTTCACGCACATTTTACCACAACAAGTATACATGAAGAAAGCAAACAGGTCAGGCTATCTATTGACTGCCATCACCATCGCCTTACATTTGGATACTCAAGCTCTTTAGTAACTCTATTCTACACCCCAAGCAACCATTGCAGGGCTCTTCAATTTATTTTTTTTCCTTTCATGCTTTCTCAATTCGTGCCTGTCCTCTCCAAGTACGCCTTATCTAATCTCATCTTATTTTGTGCCATTTCTATTTAAAAACAATGAATTGTCTAGCGAGTGTTTTTGCTGTTTCTGTTTCCTTCTCGTTTCGTTTCACTAAGCCCAGCTGTAGTATTCGATTATATTATTTGTCAACTTTTAACACTGTTTCCAACCAAATCCTGGACTTCCTTCCTTTCACATTTTCTTGCGTCCTATCTCCCACTTGCATTCTGTGTAACAGCCTTCGTTGTTTTTTTTGCTGCACTCCGTAGTTCCGTTCCATTTTGTGCTTCCGTGGAATTGTCTCAGTTTGTGGACTTTGGAGTTTCAAAGTTCCAAAGCAAAAATTACTAAGGGCAGATACGTATACAAACTCAGTGCAAGGAGGGCAGTTGTATATCGTAACCTCTTCAAATATGCAGTTAAAATCTACGAGTATTTGCTGGGCGCAAGTATCTCTATTTGCTTTCTCTAGTCGATCCCGTACACTGCACTACCTTTCTTGTTGCCCAAGGATAAGAACAACGGCATGCACTCCAATTTAGCCTTGAATTCTTCACATCTCTTGCAGCATTATTTACTTCGGACTCTAAGGCACTAAAAAGTATGAAACTCAAGCAATGTGATAGCATCCACTATGAGAATGTCAATGGAGAAAATCCCCAGGGAGAAATCGACATTACTATGTAACATTAACTGACTTCGTGATGCAAAGGATTACATTTGATGGATGAATTTTATAGGACTCTCAGAAATAATAAAATGCACTTTTCAAATACAATTAGCTGAAAGTTGTCAAGAAATGTAGAGGAAAAATGTGTTTATTTATCAGAAACTAATCTTACAATGTGAATACAGCTGTTTCACGAAAATTTAAAAAATACGATTGTAAAGGCATGAGCGATAGAAAAGACATGCCTAATTCTGATTGATTTTTCTTTGGTTACAGGGTGGTTTGGGGCGTGTCATCTTCAGAAAAATTGGAAAATGTGACTCAAACTATTGCCCGACTTCTTCAAGGCTATGATATTCGACTTCGACCTAACTTCGGAGGTAATAAATTCTGCTTTCATGTTCTCCTAGATTCTCACTGACTTTGTCCTAGTTTCGTACTACACTTTCCTATTCTAGTCATTTTTGATGGACGTGACGAATTTGAAATAAGTAATAGGTATATTTTGTTTTTCAAGTTGGAAGAAATTGTTTTATGTCTGAGAAAGAGAATCAAAAATGTCAATTTGTTATCTTTCTCCATCCTGTCAATGCGCTGTAACTGTAACCATACTGAATAATATGCATGTGTCATTATCATTGATGATTTCCATTCAAAATTCTACTTGTGCATTGGTTTAAATTCAAAAAATTACCTAGACTCAAAGATGAGTACACTATAAAAACCAAAGTATTTAGTATAATAATCTCAAGTTTACCTAAAGTAAGTCTAAAATGCATTGAAAGTACCTACCTACGTCTAATTGTAAAACTCTTCTCGGAGTTCAAGATGTGTTTTTAATGCGTTAGTTATGTAGGTACTTCATGTGTGTTCTAACTCCGCTTATAATTACACGAGCAGGCTTCTAGTATTTTAGATGGATTTTTCCTCTTTTAAGATTGTTTAGTTTTGACAGTGTAGACAGATACATATGTAGATATGTACCTATGCAATTATTGTTATCAAAGGTTTTTTTTGTGAAAGTAAACCGAATTTCTGTATTCTTCGTTGTAATGATTATGGTCTACTTTTTCATCGTTTGCGAATCTTGCACCTTCGGGAAAGATATGTACGTGTGTGTTAGTATTAAAGTTGAGGGAGAAAGAATAGAAAAAAAGTAAGAAAAATAGATAATTACGGCCGTTGAGCTTTCGTAGGTTCATAGAGTACCGATATTGCTTGCTCCAGGAGATAACTATATTCATTACACATACTTATTATATTACATTTGACACGTGTAATATTCCCAAGGGATTACGTGTATTACGTGTAATGCATGGATGAGGATAGCTAGGGCAATTCAGCAACTAAACTCCTGGAATTATCTGTTGTAAGACGTAAATGATGTAGCAGGGAGTGAAATAATGAGCGATGACGGTGGGGCCAAAACGATTCTGTTCAAAGGAAGTGGAAAGAGCATGATGAGTCAGACGAGAGGTAGAAAGGGTCCAAGCTTGTGAAAATCTTTATGCTCTAGGAATCCAAGTAAAACGGACCTTTTCCCAGTGTCTATACATACTTCTTTATTCTTCTGCCGTGCTCTTAGGCTCCCGATCCATATGTACCTATATTAGTCCGTGTGTTTTTTCGTCAAGTCTCTCCAATTACTACTTAGGTCCCACTCGGCCGCTACAGTCTCTCGGAATGGGATAGATTAGAAGTATTGGAATTTGGAATACACTTTGAAGACTTGGCTGGCTGCATTGTATCATTCGTCCTGTGCTTAGGTGTAGTCAGGTGTAGAGAGAGAGAGAGAGAGAGAGAGAGAGAGTGAGAGATACACGTGGACTACAGTGCAGTGACGGTGCGGGGAAAACACGAGCAGGATCTTGGTTCTTATTCCTCTTTCCACTTCCTACTGACGAGTCTAGTCGTTCGCATCATATCGCTCTCATAAAACTCAAACCAACCTGCTGTAGTACCGACTAATCGCGGCAGGTCTGGAAGGATATGGTTTTTCTCTTCGGCTCGGCTCATATACATAGTCCCACTTGTACATGGTGATGGTGAGTTGCTCTTGCCCGTAGTCTGACGTTCTCTCCTCGCATCTCGGCCAAGTGTGTACAAAACGAAACTAAAGAGTAGGTCAGAGAGATGAGTATTCTATGGAAGCATGCATGAGAGAGATGCATGGACGTGTAATAAGAGGATCGATCGGTAACGACGGGAAAAGCCATAGACCTTCTCCTTTCCATGCTCCCATCCCACCCCATCCAAGAGCTACTGCACTGCCACTACCACTGCCACTGCCACTGCCACTGCCACTGCCACTGCCACTGCTACTGCTACTGCCACAGCCACAGTCTCTGCCTCTGCCTTCTAAACCCTCTAAAGGCATTTCCACTTCAACTCCTAATATCTGTCTCTCTCGCTCTTTCTCTTCTCTCTTTTCTTTCATCCATATCCCCAACTTTAGCATGGCTCTGCATGATAACTGGAAAAATTTTAAATTCTTTTCCATGGCATCAAAAATTGTCGAGTGCATAGTCTCATCCTCCTCTTAGAAGACTATTGGAATATGTACATCATATAGTAGTTGTGAGTCCTCACTCCTCACTCCCCACACGGTAGTACCTACCTTGGTGAAGTTGCTCAAAGTAAAACAGCTTCTACCTACATGTTGTACTAATCACTTGAGATTTTAGTGAATGAGCAGGATGAGCAAGGATAAAAAAGAAGCAGATGAGGAAAACTTTCTTAAATAATATAAATTAATTCAAAATAATTGAAAGGATACATCCAGTTTCCTGCCAAACTTGGAGAGCAACTGGTTTACACCGTCACATCACGGAGATAGACCAGACCAGGATACGAAGACCAGGAGACTAGAGGAAATATGGAAACTTCTGTGATTCTGTAATAAATCCTATTCATTGCCGGTTCCATGTGTAAACGTGATTAGGACCTTACTTTGCGTCTGCACTTTGCCTTTTCTTACGTAGTGGTGGCATGTCTGCGTGTGTTGTTTCTTGGAAATTGTAGATACATACACACGGTCCTTTACTTTTCCCCTTGGAGTATGGAAATCAAATTTGAACTTGAAGGAAAGGATGGATGGAAGGGAAAATAGGGTAATTTCGGGCGGTTATGATATATAAAAAGGTGGAGCATTTTATATTAGGTATGTAGGACCAACAAGGTTGGTTGCGGAAAAAGTTGTGTGGAAAATGCTTCTTTTTGTTCTATCGTCGACGTGAGATTCATAAATTTTGTTTTGCTCTTGGAAAAGTAAGCCGAATAGAAGTTGACGCACTATTAAAAGCCTTCATTCGCTCTTGCTTTCTAGCCGTCATCTCGAAACTTCATTAATTTTATTTCTTGTTTCTATTCTCGACAGTTTTCGAACGTACAATCACTCTGGATTTCCTTAGATTCATTGTGTTCTGTCAGCTTAAAACCTTTCTTCGTTCATCATTATAAATATTGAAGCCCACGAACCCTGCATTATAGGTTTTGGCTATGGCTTCGGTTTCGGCTTCATGCGTGTTGGACTATCTCCCTGGTTTTTCCATCCATTCCTTCATTGCATTGGCTAGACTGTTGATTTTGGCAGTTCTTGGCTGTTCGTGTGAGATGTGTTCGAGGTGTAGAAAGTTGCATGGAACAGTATGCGGTTCACATTCCAAGTTTGGGAGTGCACAAATGAAGTACACATGAAATTCCATGTTTGCAGAAACTTTTTATAGGTTAATTCTACTCTGTTTGTCTGATACAAAATTTAGTGCAGTCTCCGTACACCTTTTCCCTCCGCCCAACCCATTCCATGTCTGTCCTAGCGTTGTTCCATACCTCCCAGAATAATTTGCAAAACATTAAAATCCAAAATTGAAAAACCAAATACCGAAAATGTTTCTAATAAATAAAGTCGAACTAGTGGTACAATGGTGTTTGTGGTTCCTCCCTATTTTTGTATTCTCCTTTGGTCTTCCGGTCTGTGGGTAGCGAATCAATGTAATTATGTTTTCAATACAAAAGTTTTGCTGTACAAACAGTCGGTGGCTTTTGATGGAAACACAAAGAAGAACTTTTATATTAATACAAACTACAACTTTTCAAATTCGTACGAAGCGATGTGCTCGCAATGTGCTTGAATCAAACCAAAGTCAAATAGGTTTCCAAAATGAAGCTTAAATTCATCTTGGCAGGAAGCATTAACACTAAACGCTGCTTAGACGTAATCATAGCAGAGGGAACAATGGGGACGGTTATAGATAGCACGGTAAAACAGTCATCCACGGGTCCTTGCGCCACCTGCGCCACCAATCTAATTTATTCATGGGCATTTGTCGACGTTAAGTAGAGGAAGGAGGTGCGCCCTGCCATGTGTGCAAATCTACATTTGACAACACGCACATTTTCGCCATTAAATTTTGAAAGCCGCTTACCATACCCATGTTTTCCGTGTCCGTGTCATCTCATCACTATCGTCATTTTCTGAAGTAGTTTTTCATTACCTTTTTATAAAAAGTGACTAATGGAATGTCCTTGGACAATATTTTCCTTCCTCTAGAGGATGCATCGTCACTGTCTACTACAAGTACGTACGTACATGTAATAATGAAGCAGGGAAAATGATTTTCCAAATGTGTTCGTGAATAAAAGTGAGGCATAATTTCTCTGGTGTCAGCATTGCTTTATGTCAGTATATTTACGGTGCTTATTGGTTTGTTGTGTAGGTATTTATCTTTCAAGCCATAGTTCATTATCATATGTCACTCTAGATTCGAGAAAATTATGAGACAATCTTGACTGAGCTTCAGTTCTGAGAACAATTGGCGCGAGGGTTCAATGGAAAAGCATTACCTATGTATAGCTTTTCTTGATATTCTCAGAAAAAGTGTCAACATAAAACGAGGCCACTGAAGTTCTGACGAAACCTTGCGATAATTTCGCTCTTTTATCCAGAATTGTCTCCACTTAGCCTCCAGTGAGGAATTACATATAACTATTGAATCCAAGTCGTTGCACCTAATAAGCTAACCGTTTGATATCTCTTTGATTCTACGATCTCGAATTTAATCTAGTATTTAATTATAAGGTGTATGCATAGTGTATAGGTATTTGCCTTCTGGGAGCTGGTGCATTATTTGTAGAAAATACTTTTTGAGACATGTGATGATTTTCAACCAGATTCAACGGTCCTCTGTCCCCCAGGATGTTTCTGTCCTTGATACATACTACAACTGCAAAGTGCTAATTCCATTGCGAGAAGCGAGTATATGGAAGACTTGTTGTTGCCTACATTTTCGTTCCCAAAAGTGCAAACCTCTGTATCTGTAGCTGAGCCAGATCAAAGCTATTACGCTGGGCTTAAGTTCCTGGGAAATCGACGGGTACCAAGTACCAAACCAACGTGTATTCTGTGATCATGAGAATAAAAAACGTTATCGCTGATGTCTTTTCAGAAGTAAATCGAACATTCATAATATGCATTTCCCGGATGTCATGTCATGTTAGTACAAAGAGATGCAAGTCAAGGCATGACATATTCCAAGTATTATTATTAATCACCTCCGCTCAATCACAACGTAAAGTGCTTTTATGTTGCAACGGAAAATCATTGAATCAATCAAATGCATAATTATATATACCATGGTAATTAAGTAGATTGGTTTGTTCAATCGAAAAATTTGAAAATCGATTACGTGCAAGATTATGTAATTTTGTACGCAATTAGAATGCATCTCAAGTTTAACTAAAGTTCATCTAAAACGAAATCCATCCAAGCGCTTTTAAATTACAGTCCAAGTTACTTTGTTTATGAATTGTTGAAACATTTATGGTTCATACTAACTGCGCTTATAATTATACTAAATAGGAGTAGATTTTTGGCATCATAGTTTTACATGCATTTTTTCTAGTTTTAAGATTCTTTAGTTGTTACAGTATACAAGCTCCATGTATTTGCTACTTAATGAGCGCGAATATTTTCCAGACTCTGAATCTCGGTAGATACTGAGCGATACTAACCGGGTAACAATATAGTTGATGTAGTAGGTAGTAACTTCCCTTTTTGTCGTGCACTTATGTAAGTTTGTGAAGAACCGAGACCAGGAAGCGCAGACACCGTAAAGTATTGTGCTGAGCGTGCATGAGCACATGCATGACAATTGATGGCAGCTTTTCAGAGTTAAAATCCATTACTGACACAGTCGGCTGTACATTGGTAGTGGCATAGCTAGTTGCATTGCCAATCAACGATGAAAGATGCGAGACATGTGGATTTCAATTCACCATTAGTAGCGTACAATAGATTGCAGAGAATCCCTATGGGATTCAAGGATAGTGATTAAAGGATCTGGACAGCTGAATAGCATTCCTTGAAACTGAACAACCATCTAGCTCTGCATTGTTCGCTAATATATAAACAGTTCCCCACAAGTTAGCATAAATCATGGTTTTGTCTTTCATAGGTCGTAAGCAGCGTTTCAATTTACTTCTCTTGGGTCTGATCTTCCGAATAATTTTCCTCTTGTAAAAGTCTCATCTCTACTAGTAGACTTTGCAACTTTTAATTTGATTGTAAGCACAAATAGTACATCTATATAATATATCGAAATAGATAGAGGTATAGATAGAAAATAATAAGACTGGGAAAAGAATACACTGTAAGAATATGGTTAAATGAAAAGTCCTACACAGTAACTATCAATTGAAAAGACAGAAGGGATTGAACTAGAAATCATGAACACATGAGATATTTCACAAGCGATCACATCATACCTGCATATGTATGTAGACACCGACTACTACAACCGGTATGCTTTGAAATTCTAAACATATAAAATTTACATATAAATTAACACACAGATAAAACTGCGTGTTGCGATGTTCCGTTAAACATAATCCGTAGGGAGCAACTTAATTTTCATAAAGTGAGATGTGTCCGTTCTGACAAGCACAGTTGTTTTACGGGGAACGATGACACTTGGATAGAAAGTAATAAGAGGATTAATAGAGGTTACAAATTAAGCCAGTTGAGACACGAAGCACCACGTTTCATTCCACCCGAATTTCATTAACTTACAATAAAGTTGAAAATGGCATAATATAATGTCGACCAACCTGTTGGCGTGTTGGCAGTTAGGTGTGCAATTTCGTTGATGGATCAGGTCATCCACCGAATGAATCTTTTGTAGACAGACAGAGAGTGGTTTACTGACATTCTTGGATCGTCTTCATTTCGTCCCGGTTCTATACAATGACGTTTTATTCAGATGGAAATTCAAATGGAAAATAAGCTGTAATTTGCATTCGTTTTCGTATAAATTTGGAAGAGGTAGTACACGATCATTTTAGGTGTAAAAGATGAATGGCATAAATATGTATATATAATAAATATGTATATAATTGTGTACATAGACAGGATCTCCAATTTGCACACGGTTTAAATCTCCATGATGATTCATGGCTTTCTGAATTAGATGACTCAAATTATTACACGGGCTTGATTCGATTATATTGTTTAGGTTCAGGCGATAAATCCGTAATTATGGAAACACATTAAATCTTACGGAATAAAGTGAATCAATTTTGTATGTACACAATAATAAATTATCTCTCTCTCTCCCTCTCTCTCTAAGCTACAAGTTGGACGGAATAGTATGTGACATACAAGGATTTGAAAGTAGAAAATACCATATATTATTTATAGATAGCAGATAGTAAATAAAAATAATATCGACACTTATGAATACAGCACTTAATTTTGTTTAAAAAACAGCAATTAACAGTTTATGGTGATTAATTTATGAATGAATTAATGCTCGTAAAGATATTTGATCGCTTTCTGGTGGTAAATTTCATCTCAGTGTTAAAATTTAACTTTGGCAGCTCAAAAACAAATTTTGGATAGTGTTACAATTTTTACTACAATGATATTGTAGTATTTTCTTGCCTTTACAGCGGAAACAATCTTTAGTTAAACATCACTTTTTGAGAGGTTCATTTTTAAAATCAAACATTCACCTTCAGGGAACTTTGACCATTGTTAAAACTCAAGCAATTTTTGATTTTTAAAATTAACCCCGTATTGAATGATTTTGAACTGGTTAAAAGAAAAAAACATCATAATTACAGAATAATAAAAGCTGCAACCAAAATTAATGCTAAATTAATGTTTAAAATGAGCCTTAATTAAACACGATAATGACAATGATAATAAATTAATGTTTTTTTGTATAATATGTACTTTCCAAACTGCCTACCTGGGTATAATCAGAACGAAATGTGATAATCTGTTTTTTTTGTAACAGGTGATCCACTTTACGTCGGGATGGATCTTTCCATTGCTTCCTTTGACAGCATTTCAGAAGCAAGTTCCTTCTCCTACCACTTCATACCTTATTATTGTATCTGAATTAATTTGTGAACATTTACAGTTAGAAACTTCTTTGTGATTATTTTTGCTTTTCTTGTACTACCAGAAATCAGAGAGTTTGTTTTTATGTTGAAGTTTTGTGAATTAATTCTGGATTGTATTAATATTACCTTGTTTATTACTTTCACTATTTCAAACACTTGACACAACGGGATGGAACTCTACCCAACTCGTGCGTTACAGGTGAACATGGTGAGTACATTTTCCATCCTATTAATCGATTCTTAAGAATTACGAAGGTTTGCGTATTTTCCATAAAGCGGCAAGTCCCAGTAGAGGCGCTTATGAATATGATCTCATTGTCAGTAAATTGAATATTGCGTCAAGGTTCGTTTCTTAAACGTGGTCCTAGCATTTCTCTATATTACTATTTATGTTCATGGAAAACTATTCAGAATGTAATGCGAAACTGCTAACATAAATCTACAAAGCATATTTTGGAGAAAGTTCTTAGACATTGCAAGCATTCCATGATAATTTTCAGCATGGTTCGAACTTGCTTTCTTATGTCGAACATTTTATATACGGCGTAGTCGGCATATCGTTGGAATGACAGAATGTCCTATGCTCTGGAAAAATGACAAAACTTTACATATTGGCTTCTTGTGCTTCAACTCCATTTATATATTCATGAGTATAGTATTTCTTATAGATGAAATCTAATCCTTTATCATTTGACTCTCTCTATATTACATAGGCACACATATTATCGCTAATCTTGAGTTATTTGGGCGAATACCAGTCTAAAAATCGATAGCGAGAATATATTTTAGAAACAACATGAGTGTAAAAGTGATTTGGTCCCTTGAAAAAAAAGTACGGGCAGAATGAAATGCCGTTTCTCGTTCATCATTCGCAGTAAGGAGAATGACGAAGAAACGAATAATTCAATAATTCTCAGAAAAAAATCGAAGATGGTTTCTCAAGTACTGTAGAGGCAAAGGGTACAAGTGGAAATGATGATTTGAAATGTTCAAAAATTTTGCTTTTGTAATTTGCCAAAGGAGAATAAAGGAGAATGGGATGTAGGTACCTGCTTTGTATTCTTAAAACTTGGTAAATTTTACAAAAAAACTGGGAGTTCGTAGTTCACATGCTCACACCATTGGTACACAAATGTAAAAGTCTAAAGGCTCAAGCATCCGACATATAAGACGTTAAATTATTCTTTCTTGCTGATGCAAATCTCGGGAATAAAAAATCTTAGACAACTACCTACTTGGCTGGAGACCGCGAACTACAGTGTGCTATGTAGATGGAGAGAAGTTCACATGGGTACCTACCTACCTATGCACCTAAAATATTAATGGCCTACATACCTATATCGACGGGGCCCTTGAAAATACGTGAACTCGGTACGATATTATGGATAAAAGTATGTGGAAGATTTGAGGTAATCTAGGAACTCGGGAAGACAGAAAGTCTCTACTTCCGTTGAGTATCTGCCATAATAGATTCAGTTCTATAGCTCTAGCAGAATTAATAATACTTTGGAGTCCAACCAAGCATGGATGGATGCACGAAATTCCTCTTTCCATTTCACATTGACAAATGTAGGTAGGTAGGTAGGTAGGTACGATATTTGAATTTTCCACGGCTATATACCTCTACCTACTTAACTAGGTGCCTAGGTGGATCTCTCCGTATTTGTAAAAGATGTGAAAAAATGCTTGTCAGCTCCACTGATCCACAATGTTTTCCCTCTCTGTTCATAAACTTTTCTGGTAATATGAACAAAAGCTACAAAATTTCAAATATTACTTGTGGTTCTGGCAGCTCTCGTTCCTTTAGTCGACATCGACATCGACATCTGGAACCGGAGTCTGAGTCTAGTCTGCTCGAGTCATAGTGTACCTACATGTATCATTAAATTGTTCAACAGGATTTAGCACAAATATTCCGAATACCCAACTCTCAAGTTCGATGAAAAACGGAGTTGGAGTTTGGATCCTCTCATGCAGAGATTTCCTGCACAACTCATATGAGAATCGAATATGAGGGAACAGGGAACAATCCGTCTCCTCACAACATACGCTCTTGGTCTTCAGTCTAGTGCATACATAGTAGGTAACAAGTGAATTTCACGGAGGTTAGACGTTATCAATATCCCCAGTTATTGTCACAGTAGTCTAATATTCAAAATTAAATTCTTTCACACCAGACACACACACTGTGTTACACACACTATTTCTGACTCCTTGTTACCTTTTAGCTGTTTGTACATTGGATGTAATTATTCTGCTCGGATTTCGATCTCACCGATTTCACAGTTATCTGCTCTGTTGACTGATCATCACTTTCATCCAGTACCTTTAACCTTGACATACCAGGTTCAATAAAGCATGTTTCCTTACTTACGAAACTATTCCACTACACTGTACATACTACCAATATTATTTCCCCAATTGTGTGTAGAGAGTGGGTTAGCAGGGATGAATGATTGGAAGGAATCCAAGATATAATGGTCTGATTTTCATCTTGAGTACTTTGTAAAAACGGGTGCATCTACACGCCAGGAATCTTTTAGGTCTTCATGTAAGCAGGTAGGTACATTGTAAAAATTAGTTCATCTTTGACAACAAAAACCTACTCGTACACCGTATAATTCGGTTCATCTCGGAGGCAAAAAATCTAGTCGTTTTTTAGTTTATTTTTAGCGTATTTAATGCCATCTTGCAAGTAGTTTGGGTGCGTCTCAAGTCCACTCAAAGTGCATCTAAAAATCTAAAGGGCATCTAAAACGTATTGAAAGATCATTAAAGTGCATCTTTCCATTCAATATGTATTTTGATACATTTAAGATGTATCTCAAATAACTGCGTTCAAGATTGTACTAAAAACGAGGTTTTCGAAGTTTTAGGTTTTTCATTTTTTTCAAGGTTTTTTCATTTTTTTCTGTTTTAAGATTCTCATGTTCACGTAAGGTGTATCTATATTTCTAAACAAGCGCATCGAAAGGCATCTCGCATTCCAAGACGCATTTGAATACGTTGATGATGAACTTCAGATACACCTAAATATAATCGTACCAAATCCTAGCAGGCTTAAGTGCACCTTTTTTTGTTTAAAGATTGTTTAGTTTTTACAGTGTACTTAGTAGTAGCAGCAATACAAACCATCATAAAATAGTAGCATATCATGGTTTACACTAGAGCCAACACAATTTTATTTTATCTTTCTATATTTCATTATTATTTTTATTTTCAAATCTCCCCAACATTCACAAAATCACAATTTCAATAGGAGTATACCTAGGAGTTGTAGAATCATCAAGTCTTCTAGGGTATGAATTATTTTCGTTCTTCATACCGTCTTTGCTTTTCGAGGCTACTGAAAACTAGTAATTTGGTGAAAAAACCTTAATTGTTTTTAGGTTTAATCATTTTTAGGCGTCAAGCAGCCAGCTTTATCATTCAGTGTTTCAACTTTATATCTTGTGAAAGCTACTCCTATATTCAAATTGTAAACATCGTTAAAAATGGCTTAAAATAAGCAACATGAAATGAAAATACCTACTCATATATAAGTCAAGTGACTCACTATCAGTAATGAGAAATAGGTTAACCTATGGAAGGTATTCATAGATACTTGTATATATGTTTGAAAACTGTGTGAAAAGGCTTTCAAGACAAATAAATTCATAGACGTACCGAACGCGTGTGTTGAGAAAGCAGAATGAAAGTAAAATGACTTTTCTTTGATGCATATGTGGCAGATGTTATAATTATATTGTTCGTATTGAGGTGGAACGAAGTTGCTCGTGTTCATAATCCTTGTCGAATTGATTCAGTCTAACCTTGTAGTACTTACACTAATGCCCATCAGCAAATGCCTTGTTGAAAGGTGTATGCACTTTTCAAGTTTTTGTCATTCTTTGAGTATAATAAGATAATCTTGTATAATACTACTTGCATAGAGCTTCAAAGCTTACGGCTTCATAGCCGAAGAACATTTGCAACGGACAGACAGATAGACAGCTTTCTCTGCGCACAGGTTGCATTGATGATAACCGAGAACTTGGGTAGGTATATGCACATACATACGGTGGCAGGAGCCAAGCAGGCAGACTTGTAAGAGACTTGTAAAAGCGTAGGCTGAAAATCTCAGGAACCATATGTATAGGGACATAGGTACATAGATTTTCTGTGTACTCGTGACATGACTCGACTGCACCACTCGACTCCTAACCAAAAACTTTCATATGCCATCGATAAGACTGCCGAGTGCTACAGTGCAATGTAGATTTATTAAATTGTAAGAGTACACGCACAAGTGCCGTTGCCGTGAGCTCAAGTATAATAGGAAAGTAACGTGAATCACAGTGACGGGAGAGAAGGAACGAACGCAAGGCGAAGGGAAGGAGTAGGTAGATAAAAGTAAATGTCTGGAATGCCGTATAAGATACTCTTTAATATCAAGAGAGAAAAAGACAGGGAGGCCTTGAGAAAAGCGACTGATCGATCGTTTTTTACTTCATACTTAAATTGAATTTCAACTTGAAATAGACTACACATGATGAGTCTTAGCTTCCCAACGGAAGCGAATAGTGGCAACAAAACCGTTTACTTTTGCTTCAAAGCTTCCCCAACCAAATCACGAACACTTGTCTTGTACAAGATTCGCTTTTCACTCTCGAACTGCACGAGACTCTCAGTCCTAGCCACTATATATCCATTTCTTCCCGCATTCAACCGAGTTCACACCTGAAGATTTCATCCATTCATTTCAATACCACCCGAGTCTTCATTGGGAGGGAGCAGACAAAAATATTAATTTATGTCATTAACCGACAGCTCTCAAATATTTCCACCGATAGTCACAATTAATTACATGGATGCTAGACGAATCAAGTTTTCTATATTTAACTCGAGGAAACTCATCCTGCCTTTGATTACCTTCCTGATCACTGGAACGTAACGGAAACGCACGGAACGAATCGAGCCATCGAACGGGTAATAAATGAGTTGAACGAAGCGAAAGCTTTTCTATAGTTTCTGGGGGAAAGATCTTTCTCTTACTTGGTTCGTTGTACAATGTCATAGCAATTATACCCAATAGCAGCAGTTACAGTACAACCAACCAACCTGCTCCATCCTGTGCTAGAGTCACCGAAAAGCAAAAGCGGAATCAAATTTGTGGCATTAAAATAGCGAGTCATAATTTACCAAGTCATGTTCGGTGAAAGTATTTTCGTGTCCACGCGTGCGAAGCAGGAACAACAATTTTGAAAATCAACAAGGGTACTTCGCTGATCCATTCTTATGGAACGAATGGGATTGACAGTGTTGCATGAAAACGTCAACGTGTAGAAGATTTTGCCCAGTGTAGCCGTGCTGCCTGTTACTCATCCAAATTCTGATTTCACTAACGTTGACGTGTGTTAAGTGCTTGAGTGGAGTTACTTACAGACTTCGATCATGAGAGGAAGTTTGCAATTCTGGTGAAAACCTTAGCTTCTCGTACAAGTCGTACATACCTAACCATCAACACTATCACTACATATGTATTGCATTTCATAGAATTGATTTATGCAACAAAGGTTAAATACAGTATACAAACCGCATGTGGCAAATATCCATCGTATGTATCATATCTGCATAGTCACACAGACATATATTTCTAAACATCATGAGCTCATTCTCTTTTCACGTTCACACAAATCATCCCATTTGCAATGCAATGCAAAAATAACTGCCCCCTGTGATAGGCTTGATGTTTGAGGTAAAATCCTTTGAGAATGTAAATGCCACCACCATGACCATGTATGGCCTCCAGGCTGAAAACTACAGAGGAGAAATGAGGTACTGGAACTAGCCCTTCAGCTGAAAAGGAGTAGGATTCAAGTGCAGAGGAGTATGAATCAATGATGTCGACTGATAGTCGAATTTCATGTTACTGTCCAACCATTCCTTGTATCATGATTTTATAACACTTTTCCCTTGATTTGATCCGTCTATCAGTCGTCAGATGCTCGGATGATTTTTATAACAACGATAGAAAATATCCAGTATGTCTCCAAAGATACATTTTTTAAGCTAAATCGAGATTTACATAGACCAGTACGGGTATCATGGGGTCGATCAATTTACCATTTACTTTAGCCTATAAAGTGCAAGTATTTCCCATTCAAATCCCTTGCAACCTGTTTGCTGTGGAAAATCAAACAGATCCAGAATCCATGGAAAACTTTATTGAATACAATATTTCTAAATCATATTGTTCTATTGGGAATTCGCCAAGCTGAGTAATAAATAAAGCATAAAGAGGTAGTGTAAAGTTACTGTCCCTGAATAGGTTAATCTTTACGGTAGGGCATGGAGTAGGTTCAAAGGTGATCTAGTCTGAAGAAATGTGTATCAGATCTTTGACCAAAGTTGTTTCCTGTACTATTTACTTATTACGGGCTACTTAAGCTGCTTTCACATAATTCTAGAACGCGGACTTGATAACAATATGCTTTTCGATTATTGTACGTAGCAACACAAATTTTGAGGCAATTACCTTTCTCTGAAGATTAAACGGCTTCTTTGAGAGTCATCATTAATTTATCCAGTTGGTATGAAAGGTAGAAAAAAGGACTGTGGTATACATGTAGCCACATTATGTTTTATGTTACACGCATAGTCTGCTTGAAGTAACGTCATTCTGGATTCGACTTTAGCATGATTGGAAACACGGGGAGGATATGAGGGATTTAATTAGCGCTTGAAAAGGAAAAGTAGAAAAAAGGGAAAAGTTTCAATGGGATAGTTTCTAGTTTTCAATTGCTTGCAGAATTCTTTTGTGCACAGAAATGTGAACTCACGGGAAAGTCATTAATCATATCTAAAGATGAAGTCAGACCTGTGATGAGGAAATACGGAACTGTGACCTAACAACCTCTCCTTTTTTGTTGTCGCTAAAATTGTCTGTCAGCGAGTATTAAAGGTTTAGATACAATTATGAAAATATCATTTCACTAAATTTATTCCATATAATTGATGCGCCAAGGAATCTGGTTTTGATATAAAGACAAGAATAATTGTTCAGCTGGGCACACAAATGTACATGTATGTATGTAGGAATTAGGAAAGGAAGACTGTTCAGTTATGACCGACTACTGCTCGTCCTAACTACATTCGCAAGCTTGACTCGTTCAATGTCAGGAAAAGTAAAGGCGAAAGCAAAGGCAAAGGCCGTAAAGTCATTATCAGTATCTCATTTCTATTTCTACCACATAACGAAAAAGTAGACTTTCCTAGAGGTCTTGCTTATATACAGATCTCAGTAATGTTTTTTTTTCTGGAAATGGAATGAAGTTTCCATTTCCCCTCCCTACGTGTGTATCCATGTGTACATACGGCTTAAGAATGATGGGAATGACAACCCGTAAAACTAATACGTTTCAAGTAAAAGGTCACGAGGCAATGATTGCCTTTTGCTACTTGGATCGCCGGGTGGATGTAGACACACTTGTAGTTGGTAGTATTTGAGCTGAAGATTAAAGGTGTACATAGACAGTTGGATGGAATTTGCACGAAATAATTATAATCTTTTCCACATATTTCTCAAACTGGATTACCTACAGTTTGTCAAGTTTCTAATGGTTTCATTTCTGAATTCTCTCGTGACTTTAAATTTAAGAACTTTGAATTGGCATCGCCTATCATCAAATTATATAAAGTGCTATAATTTCTAATCTCCCAATTTATTGTATGTCAATGATTTCGACGCTTACCGTATTTACTTTTCATTATCAAATTTGATGCTGAATACATATGACACTGATACATATATCCATAAATGCCGGGAAGCAACCCAGTTCAATAAGTAGGCACGTTACCCACAGGTCTAGTGTCCTGTTCTTGTACGCTTTATGGAATTATTAATTTGAAGTATCCAGATTGGACGAACCAGTTTTCAATGTTCCACTGATTCTCAAAGTACATAGCTTAAAAAATATGTGAACGTTACCACCCGACCATCTTCCTGGAGAATTGCATGTTTTTTGCGATCAGCATTTTTAGTGTGGTCTCAATTTAATTTTTGATTCTTTTCCGTTGCTTAAATAGGACTACACTATTACAATGTACCTCAATCAATATTGGAAGGATGACAGGTTAGCGTTCAGTTCGGATGATGAAGTTCTTACGCTCTCCGGTGATTTTGCTGAAAAAATTTGGGTGCCAGGTAAAGGCATGAGCTTTGATAATCCTTATCACTTTTATACTCACAACTTTGATGTTCAAGANCGTTGCTTAAATAGGACTACACTATTACAATGTACCTCAATCAATATTGGAAGGATGACAGGTTAGCGTTCAGTTCGGATGATGAAGTTCTTACGCTCTCCGGTGATTTTGCTGAAAAAATTTGGGTGCCAGGTAAAGGCATGAGCTTTGATAATCCTTATCACTTTTATACTCACAACTTTGATGTTCAAGATGTTCTTAAGCGTTTCGAGTTGTGCTTCAAGTCAAAGTCCTGCACTAATTGTTGGCTGGCAGACTCTAATAACTTGTTCTCTCTCTTGTTTCTTCTCATTCCAGACACATTTTTCGCCAACGATAAATTAAGGTGAGCATAATAAGTATGAAATGAAATTTTCCTAAATTAATTTGTTTGCTAAGTTCTAAGTTATTTTCGGAACCTTTAAGGTTTAACGTTTAGGTCACAAGACTAATTTCACAATGCCTTAATTAAGTTATACCTACTCTCCGTATTTCTTACTCAAAGACTGTTCTTTACTATACACAAATAAATGCGTCTTCCAGTTTCCTCCACGATGTGACGGAGAAGAATAAGATGGTTCGTCTTTATGGAGATGGTAGTGTAACCTATGGAATGAGATTCACAACCACATTAGCTTGTATGATGGACCTTCATTACTATCCCTTAGATAGTCAAAATTGCACAGTTGAAATTGAGAGCTACGGATACACAGGTGAATACACATTTGAGTCAGTAGAGTTAGCTCTTTTGATTCTAATGATCTTTGGTGATTTTTAAAATAAGTTGTTGCACCTAAAATAAATCAAATGTAATTCATATGAGAATCATTTTGGGGGGATTTCGTAGTGAGCGATGTGGTGATGTACTGGAAAGATACTCCTGTAACGGGTGTTCAAGACGCAGAGCTTCCGCAGTTCACAATTATTGGTTATGAAACAAATGATCGAAAGGAGAAGTTGGCTACTGGCATTTACCAACGTCTATCACTTTCCTTCAAGCTTCAAGTACTACTATATACTTTACTCCTTTTCTCTTTTACTTTCATGTAACCAGCCAACTTTGCTGATGCTTCAATTAAATTATCTGCTCTACTCATATTCACTGCAACCTTTTTCCAAAACTCCTTTTAAACTTTCCCTCGCTCGCTTTCGCTTTCCACTTTCATGGATTTCATAGGTTAAGTACCTTCGTACGTGCTTCTTCACACCTACGTTATATTTAAAGTGCTTTAAACTAAATTATTATGTTTTATATTTGCAGCGTAACATTGGATACTTTATATTCCAGACGTATCTACCGTAAGTTTTATCCCTAAGTGAACTTATACCGTGCCGTAAAAGTTTCCACACTTGATATTATAATTATACGTATGTAAAGATTAAGGTAGAATGATATGCGATAGTCAAGAAAGACTATAGGGTTAATTTTGTGACACATGTCATCTGATTACATCTATCGACTTGTCAGAGTTTGAAACTTATGTGGGGATGTAATTAAAAAGTTTGATCCTTATACTTATTCTGCTCTCCTGAGACTAGTGTCGATTTTAACAAGCTTTGATTTTATGCGTAGGTCAATTCTTATCGTCATGCTTTCCTGGGTTTCCTTTTGGATCAATCATGAGGCGACGAGTGCAAGAGTTGCTTTGGGTACGTGAATATCGTTTCAAAACTTTTCCCTCTTTAACTTATTTAAGAGAGTAATATAATTCCTGTTCCTATATTTAGACTTAGGGCCGTACCGTTCTATGGTTTTTATGTCCTATAGGATAATTTTAAACTGTAACTTTGTTACCTTAACTATCTTGAGTATACAAACATTAACGAATTTTTGCTTCGATTTAGGTATCACAACGGTACTGACGATGACAACTATTTCCACAGGTAAGCTTGTCAGCGCCCTTTATTTTAAGTGAGTATAAAGTGTTCGGGGTTGATCTACCTAAGAACGTAGAATTTTGCCCTTGGCCTATGATGGTCTGGCAGGTGTGATGAAGAGGGGTCATATTCTAAATCTTTTTTTTTTACTTTTGTTAACAGGCGTTCGATCAGCTCTTCCACGGATTTCATATGTGAAAGCAATAGATATTTATTTGGTAATGTGCTTCGTGTTTGTGTTTGCTGCCCTCTTGGAATATGCGGCTGTCAATTACACTTACTGGGGGGCTCGAGCCAAGAAAAAGGTTAAGCAGAAAGCACTAAATCTTAATACTCCAACTAAAAGACAATCGGAACAATCCTTTGGCAACGAGGAAATCATCGAGTTGCAAGTTAGTCTCATTTTTTCTATTACAGTTCCTCTGTGTCGTGACTTTGTGGCTGATGTACATAAAACAAGGGCAGTTGCATTTTTCTAGGAGTTTAAATATCACTCTCCATCCTGACTGACTATATTAATAGGTAATTGTAGTGTTCTGTTTACGAGGTTTTACACACTGCACACCCGAAGCACAACTTAGACATAATTGGGACTTGCTCTAGAAGCGTTTGCTGGAAACTTGAAAGTGCTGAGAACTTAAGCAACAAAAAATGAGACGGAGAAGTGAATTGGTAGACAATGACTTTAAATCGGTAAACTTGTTCTAATTATGGCAGGTAGTAAGTAGGTATGTGGTGTGGTTCATTGATGTTCCTGCCGTTATCATGTCACCACGCCGAAAGGGTATACACACTCGCCGAATTCGATAGACAATAAGTGAATAAAAAATGAGGAGTGCTTTGAGCAAAACAGTGCAGAACAAATTATTTCTGGAAGAGTGTTTACTCGTTGCCACCCACATTAGATATATACATGCGTGTGTATGTACATAATGCACTGCAACCAACCTATTTTGGGATAAAGGCGGAAAGCAGAACACGAATGCAGGATACAGGTCACAAAGGTTTCCTATCGTGCTATTTGTGGGCGGCTCTGGTCAATTCTTTTAAATCATTTTCTTTACGAAGGAATTTCATCGGGGAAAATGATCGTATGCTCGGTGCAAAGTAGAAGGAAGTCATTGACCATTTGGTAATTTGGGCTTGTCAGTTAAGTTGCATAATAAATGAGGTATAGCAAAATCCTTGAGAAATTCACAACCATAATTTTAATTTTGAAGTTAAGGTAACTGGACAGTGATAGGTCCACTACAATTTAGAATTGGTAAAATTTGATTTGTTTCGTGGTTTGAGGGAAGTTATCCCGGGAAACGATATGTTCTTAAATTTTGGAAAGAGAAGCAGAGCGTGTCGGAGTAGATGAGGATAGTATGGTAAATAATTCGGATTGAGCATGAGAAGGAGAGACGAAGGCATGCATAGGTAGAGGTAAATGTGGAAGGGTAAGGATTGAGGACGAAATGGTGATAAGACTGGAGAACAATGAAGTAGAACTGATGCATGTGTACATACTAGACGGAGTAGTTTATTGATGTTGAGTGACTTTTCAGGAACTTCAGCTGTCACCGATCCCATCGATCCGACAGCGTAACTTTGCTTCTCGAAGTGATCCAAGTCTAGGGAGTCACTCGCCCCGATTCCCACCGAGTTTTCGTATCCATCGACCTCACCATCATCTCTCCTCAGCATACACTTCAACGACGACGCCAAGGTCCCGAGGACGAAATCGAAAACCGCTCCAGCCTCAACCACAAAAAGTTTTGCAAACCCTTCGGAAAGGGGCAAATGCTCTCAAAAATTCACTACCCAAAATCCGAGATGTAAATGTGATTGACAAGTATTCCCGGGTCATTTTTCCTGTCGCATTTATCTTATTCAATGCTGTCTATTGGTCATTTTACTTTTTATGAGATTCCCCATCTGCCTACTATTATTAGGCAGATGGGATACTATACAAAGGACTTACTTACTACCACTACCACTTACGTCGTCTGTCTACAGATATGCCTCCCACTACTTTTTGTCTCAACTTTTACTCCAGAAGTTGTTCTCTAACAAGCGACTAATTGCTATCTAGTGTTGTTGACAACTGTTTTATCCCAAACAATAGTGAACTGAGTCAAGTTGCTAGAGACGATTTCACTTCTACAATACAAAATGATGTTCAGTTGATTTACATTAGCAAGACATGCGTCTGTTTCTGTTCCAGTCGACATTTGTGTGTAAAAAGAAACCGACACTTGCACAAGTCAGAAATGAACCTGATTGACTGGGAACAGTATTCAGAAACGAATCATCATAAGTCATCAAATTAATTATAGTAATGATATGAATCAGCGTATTAGATTTGACTACATCTTAATCTTTTAAATAGAAATAAAAGATAATTACCAAATATTATATATCTACATAATGAAGTTGAATTAAACTTAAATAATAACCTACCCCTTCTGGTTACACAAATATAGTAATACCGTTTTGAGGGACTGCCTGCCTGCAAGTTGAAGTTGGAAGATAGAAAATAATTAAACTTAATTTAGTAGGCGTGTCATCAAACATACTATTTTCATGTTGATCATGTTGTGGTATGTATTAGATTAGGACCGATGATGCTCCATTTAGGCATGTATGGCTTGGCGTTTGGGGAGCATGCAAAATGCAAAGTTGATTATATAAAATAATCGACTCGGCTCCTTTTTACTGAAACAGGAATCTTATAGGGTACTCACAGCTCACATGTTGTTACTAGTAACTTGGATACATACATACTTGACTAGTAGTGCAGAAAACCAGCATGTAGTTTCAAAATAAAAAAAAACAGTAATTCACTTCCAACCGTTGCAGCATTTACTGTTTAAATGTTTAAGGTTCACGTACAACCTTTGTATAATTAACATGCATCCAACCCAATCTAACATTACCAAAAAATAAAATACCAAGAGGAAGTTCACATTTATTACAGTAATTATCAAATTAAATTAGCGATAACGGTTTAAAAATAATGCATTGCATATTTATATCGCAAATTATTATTCTATGGTGGTAAATTATGATTGTCATTATTTTGGTATGATATTCTATTACATGTACATAAACTTCTATATAATTACACATATTAATTATATATATATATATATCTACCTAGGTATTTAAACTACAGTATTCAATTTGTAAAACTAATTAACTCTCAAAGTGCGGTACCCACATACGTTTTGATTCTACGATGGCTGCGCAAGTGAACGAGGTGCGACAACAAATCAACAGATTTAGGTAACAGAAGAGATTTGAACAATTATTGTGATGGCTGGGTGACTGGTAGCCAAAGCCGAAGTGAGATAAGATTAAGCTCATCTTAAACCACGTATAATTTATTGTATAAAAACATTCTTACTGAAACTGAATACAATGCAATATGTAGTTCGAGGTACAAATTGTAGAACACTCATGGAATTTATCGTGAACCAAATGATAATTAGTATAAATGAGATAGAACTCTTACTGTTAGTCGAGTAGGAGAGCGATGTTTGTACGTAAGTATTTATTCTTAGTTTTCAAACCAAGAGTGACAGTTAGATTATATTCGAATTATTTGATACCACATCTTGAGTACTGACTGCTGGCTGCTCATTACAACCGTATTATGGACGACTTCAAGTTCATTAGAGTGAAGTACTGGACCTGGTCGACTTCGGAACAGGTGAAATTAATTACTTTGTGCGTTGTTGTTATTGTTGCATAACTCCGTAACCGTGTAATATACAGTACAATACTACCGATTGTGAATTCGTGAGTGCAGTATGATGATTTAAAGGAAAGGAATGGAGATGTGAATACAATTGTTTTGACGTTTTCAAAATCTTGTTACCCTTTCGTCGTTGACGATGAAACACGAGCACATACGAATTCAGTCAGATCCGCTATAGACTTATTTGATGAAAGTGAGCATTTGTGTGGAACGGGTTCTCAGAAGTGTTTATACTCCAGCCACAACTATGTATAGGGATGAAAACGAAGATGTAGGCAAGTAGGCGGAGGTACGAACTACGTGTTTATCTTATGTATTCTGGATCTTGTTCTATTCTGGTTTGCGTTCTGGTTGCGATCGATCGCACCCAACAACCATCCACAAAAATCAGACGAAAAAATCTCCTACGGATATACATACTGAGCATAAGTGTAATTATTATCAAAGTATCACAAATTTCAAACTCAGATAACTATAATTATCAACATTGGAATGCTAATGAACCAGAAATCTGCAGTTGTGTAATTATAATTCCCTACTAACTACATCCAGAAACAAGGGCAATGGCAATTAATGTAACACAAGAAGACATTCCAAGAACCCATTCAATCAGACATTCGACCTATCTGTCTGAGTAACGAACAAATTATGTGAATTATACAATTAGACCTTATAATTATACAACTATAGCAGATAAAATTAAATAACTACGATCACCTCAACTATAACCATTACATTGATAAAACTTAAGCAAAGCAATGTACCCATACAAGTAAATAATTATATAAGGAAATTAAAGTATTTATTGTTATGATTATTTATTACATGCTATTGAAATAAATAATAAAATATCATTACTATTATTCCGGTAATTTGAATCAGCATTAATAAATTGATTTCAAATACCAATGATTGTGATGAATGTTACTACGTTGTTAAAAAATAACATGTAACATAAATGTAACATGTTTTATCAGAGTGAAAATGTATGATTCCTTCAAGAACAAACAAACGGGGTGATCCAGGCTTATGTTACTTTACTATAAAAAAAGAATATGAAATGAATGCGTACTAAAGATTACCTATGTATACAAATGTTAATAAAATCAAATTCCTGTTTTCAATACTTTTGGGATGTCTAGTTTCGACAAAATGCTTCTTTTACTGGATTCCACCTACTAAGTCTGCCTTTCAAAGTGGGGTGAGTATGAGCATAAATACAAAATACAATGGTAATAAAAATCAATGCAGCACAGTCAATTTGTCGAGAGGCTGGATGAGTAACGTAACGGAAACATGGAACGCATGTATATAACATATCGATCAAAGTTTTAAGTTTACAATTCAATAAAAAAAAGATAGATTTGATTCTAAATGGAAGAAAGTCTGGAGAGATGGCAACAGCTATGGTAAATACGTGTAGAAATAGAACGATTTACCAGCAACAAGCCTAAGCCAAGTTTGGTATGTTTATGACCATCCGAAGACAACGACCCAAATGTAAATACGAAACCAAAAGTAACTTGGAGAACCGAAAGAGAAAGAGAAAGTAAAAGTTTGAACTGGGGGATTTTTGAATGCTCTCAGCAGAGACTTGTAGTTTAAGACAGAGAAGAAACGAGACAGAAGCTACGAGTCTGGGTTGAGACAATACGAGGGAAAGGGACTTGTAAATATTTTCGAGATTTATGTAGCATCCACATCCGCTCGGCAGTAGATTTCATTTTGTAGAACAAGACAAGATGCGCGTAAGGGCATTTCAAATTTGCTTGCAACAAACAAGGAGGCTGTAAAATATTCTTCTGCTCGTTGCTCCTGCCTTTGAAGTTGCCAATATTAAAGTGGACATTGTTTACTTCTGTGGTCTACACTTTTCACTATGCTTCTACTAACAGTCACCGGGACGTACACACAGAGACAGAGTCTACGTTATGCTGTCGTAGGAAAACTTTAGGGAAATACAAATTTATCTCAGACTTGACGAGAAGAAGCAATTTCCTTGATGTTCTACTGCTACTCAACCTTTAACTTACTCGTATGTTCTCAGAGGAGAACACTCGTACTCAACTTAACTGTCTATTGGAACAGGAACCTGCTTACACAGTCTATCTGTCCATGTAGCTCTAGGCTCTATTGATATGAAGCAATGTGTTCCACAATCCCACTATGTAGGCGGCTGGAGGACAAGATCGACAACGAAGCCCGTCTCCTGCATATACCCAATATCTACTTTAAATTGTAACAAATGCTGCTGCCAAGCTGCAACGAATTGGATAAGTTTCCTTCAAGAATTTCGACTTATTCATAATTGTCTGTCCTTGTAAGCCTCATTGATAAATAAGAGTAGATTAAATTAATGTAGTTTCTGCAGGAGAATCTAAAGCGAATCCAAATCCAAGCGACAAGAATTTTCATTTTCCTGTGGACTGTCATGCAGCAAATGTCTTCTTACTCCAGTTGTAACTACAAGCATAAACTTGTGTGTACAAATCAGATTTATCAAGGACCTGCACATAAGTGCATGGATTCTAAAAGCGCAACTTTCTGGAACAATCATTTTGCTCCTTCCAGTCTCGTCAGATTGAGTTGGAAGGATATTAACCACGAAGCTACGGTCCACGTCTATAGTCATTGCACTAAAGGCGTTCACAGCATCACATCGATAAACTTCAAATACTTTTTCCATTTCAGATCACAACGTCACTTCGGTCTTGACATTCTATACATTCTACCCTCCCCATATCCACTCTTCATTATTTTCCCAAATAAATCAACTTCCACTGCTACTTCAACAGCCACGTATTCGCACGTTAACAACATCAATTGAATATTGTTATCTCTCATCTTAAATTTGGCCTCTGTTCGTGCTGGAGCACCTTTAAAGCTAAATGTGTAGTTATGACTATTGCATAATACAAATGCTTCTTGATTCAATACAAAAGTTTATGTCTCTCATTAACACAGTTGTCAGAATATCCTAGGATTTACAATTTGCACACAGCATTACATTTCGTTACAGGAGTACCAACTAACAATCTCTTAATCTCGTTTAATCAGATTACTGCGCGATTTTTACATATTATTATGACAAGAATTCAAAGCGGAAGTGTGCGAATGTAACAGAAGTAGGTTCCTAAAAGTTAGAATATTATGTAGAACTGTAGAATAAGTCTAAAACTTGACCACAGGACACTAGAAGTGTAAGTATTATACATTTCTCTGCAGGACTTCGTCAAATGTAATACATTTTACATTTCAATGACTTCACTCTCAAGTACAATCAAGTCTGTATCCCGCGTTGACCGTTGCTTGTCTCCGTCCTGACATTCACACTACGTTTAAAATTATGAACTAGAGTATTCATTGAAACCATGGGAGCAGTACATTTGAATGTTCACGTTGACGTACTGCTGCGACTTTGCCAAGTTATCTACCTATTTGATTGTAGCTCTCGATACTCTGCTAGTCTGAAAAGGAAAGGACTTCCGCATCAAAGGATCCAAATCAAATACACGTAATACTGTATACGATAATATCTTATAATTTTGTTGGCTAATTTACAGTATGAAATTGCACCCTCTGTTGTCTACTATCTACTCAGTTCCTCTAACCTCCAATTAAACAGAAGAAAATGTAAACGTGATCTTAATCTTTGAATCTTTGACCATTAACAATAACAATTAACCTTGCATTACTGCACTACAAATGGCAATGAGGATGAAGCCTTTGATGAGACGCCGTACAGGAAAAATCTAGAAGGTATTACAGTTACGAATAGACTAGGTCTTGATTCCATTCAATTCCTTGTATCATTCATCTCATTTTGCCATCTTTGTACCTTGCAATTCAACTTCAATTCTAACGTAAGCTTCGAACATCTAATTGACTGGTATTAAATTAAGATTTACCTTTTCGAAAAAATTACGCTTAATTAAGGTAGGTAGTGTGCATTTTTATTTGTCCATTGTACTTTTATACACAGCTATACATATAATACACGCTTTGCACTCATGAGTGGGCAGCGAACTAGCACTAATTTTTAAACAATCGTAGACTTAATTATACCAATACCAATACGGAAATTCAAACGTGGAGGTACAAACAAAAGCAGTTGACTTTTAAAATTATGAATATCTGATAGATCGTGTTAAATATATTGTATGTTACGTACCTTACTTCACTCGATGATATTAAGATTCATTCTATCTAAGTTATGGAATCGGAAAGGAATAAAATGTAAAATACACGGTAAATAGAACGATTGGTTGACGACGATGAAAATATCAAAATCGGCTGGATAATACAAATTTAAAAAACTAAGAAAAACATTACATTTAAATGTACTTGTGCAAAGCTGTCATGAAAAGAAAAAGTAGAGCAACGAAGGTAAACGGGTTTACTGGAGCCAATGCTGAGGATCCATTGCATCGAATCCCTGTGCAAACACACACTTGCCTTGTGAATTTCTCCATCTTTTCTTGGTAGCAACCACTCTGAATACCAACACCAGTGTTCCCGCTAGTAACTTCCCCACAAAATTTCGTTTCGTTGTAAAGTATCAGCTTAGCTACATTAAGTCACAAGATGAAAACAAGTTTTAGCGTTTCATAGTTCTTACTGCGCTGTATAGAAGTAACTTTGTTTTATTTGATTGCGTATTGCCTATGACCCATATATATTAAGCTGGTCTGTAAAAAAAGTAAGTATAAAATTTTAAATTCAACACACTGACCTCCGGTATTTTGGTAGTAGGAATATTTGATGCATTTTTGTGTCTTAGCACAGTAAATTTTGCATCCATTTTCATCACAATAGTTTATTAGTTCCGTCAAATTTGGTCGTGTTGTTCCGGCTG
>JAAXYX010000769.1:0-31187 GCA_036851915.1 Ptenothrix huangshanensis | reverse complement strand
TTTTGTGTTAATTTTAAAAAACTGTAACTTTTTTTGTGTTAATTTTAAAAAACTGTAAGTTTTTTTGTGTTAATTTTAAAAAACTGTAACTTTTTTTGTGTTAATTTTAAAAAACTGTAACTTTTTTTGTGTTAATTTTAAAAAACTGTAACTTTTTTTGTGTTAATTTTAAAAAACTGCGTCTTATTTTGTATAATTTCAAAACAATGATCCTTATCTAGTGTAAATTTGAAATAAACCGCATCTTACTATTAGATTACTAGAAGCTCCAAATCTTATAAAGGCCTAGACATACCTGGCCTACTCCTGGTAACGCCACTGCTATAACTTTAACACTATTTTTACCCAAAATCGTCTTTTTGCGGCTCTGCGACTGCATACTGACTACTGAAGTGTGAATGCAAGTGAAAAGAACCAAAATTACAATGCCATGTGAAGACAAAAAGGAAAGCCTTTTGGTAGTTTCACCCACAAACAACACTGTTACTCGCTACGGCATGGCATGTTAGGGCCAGGGCAAGGCAAGGGCATGGTGGGGATCGCTGTATGTGGATAGTATTGATGCGGTAGTGGTGTCAAATGTGGCTGACAAGGCTAACAAATACCTGCCACATCGTCGATTCCACGTGATTCGATCAGTTCCGTTTCAGCGAACTGAAAATCCATTTCATCTCCTCTCATCTCATACATCAAACTTGTATACATACGCATCTCACTAGTCAGTTGCACACAGACACCGGCAAACACAATTCCTTGCATTATTCTCTAGACACATGGATACAGTATCGTACCCCAAATGGCTTTGCAAGCCCAAATGGGGCCAATATGTGCACACATGTTTGTATATAGAAATTTTTTACAGGGGCAACGCAACACACATAGGAGCACATAAACCGGCAAGAGAAGTTTGGACGAACCGAACCCAACCATCCATCCATTCATAACTTGGACTTGGGTTGGAGAGCGAAAGGCAAGAAAAGCAATCAATGCTTTCCTCGGCCGATATTTGCACTCTGATATTACTCGGAACACCGTGTTTTATGCTGTACTAATTCGATTCATTTCTTCCTCTCCTAAACCCCCCGCCCTCTACTGACGCTGGATCCACCTGGACACTTTACTCTTGCATACCTTTCCATTTTTCCCCGATCTACTATTTTGTCTATTCTTCAGATTTACTAACAGATCCGATAATTGTGCACTGATACAGGCGCAGGCCAAGGGGGGCTAGGAGGCTGTAGCCCACTATGAAGATGAAATCATGTGTAGATACAATGTGGAGTTTTTTTAAGTTAATGAGATTTTTTATAATTGACACAAATTCATAAATAATTCAAAATAATAATAATAATAATAATAAATAATAAATAATTCAAACTAAAAAGTGAACCACGTAATCCGTTGAAAATATGAATTTACAAATTTTTCAGTTTACAAAAAAACAAATGCAGTTTTTTCTAATTTACGAAAAATAACTGATGCAGTTTTTAAAAAAAAATACAAAAAAAAATGATGCTGTTTTTTAAATTGTATAAAAAACTGATGCAATTTTTTAAATTTTACAAAAAAACTGATGCAGTTTTTTACAATTCACATAAAAAATGATGCAGTTTTTTAAAATTTACATAAAAAATGATGCAATTTGTTTAAGTTACAAAATAACTGGTGTACTTTTTTGAAATTTACATTAGACAAATATAATAAGGTTTTGTTCTTTAGCCCAATCCAAGAAATTTTTATGGATCCGCCTCTGCATTTATGATTCATTGATTGTCATCTCGAACTTCCTTAAACAGTAACTTAAATAGACTTGGAAAAGATGGCTCAAATTTTAATAATTTAATATGACCTCAGACAAGAGACTAATCAACTACGATTTCGTGTAGATCATCGCAAGCATCTTTTCTGCCTTGATGGCAATAATTGTAATGTTGAAATATTTCATTAATTACTTCATGAAAATATCATGGGTGTGCTAATTAGTCTGAACTAAAACTCCACAGTGTCAAATCATAAAGAAAGACAAATAGCCGTGACAGATGGCATGAAGAATGTTACATGACGATGTAAAACAAAATGCAACCAATTAAAGGAAATACTAATTTAACATGGAAAAGCTTCAACTTACAAGAGGAGAAGGAGCTGGACACACTATTTGATGACACAGATCTTGGCAACCGCTCCAACGAAGTGGCCTCACTCGTTTTCTCTATGTTGTGCTGAAGGACGCGGACAGAATTCTCGTCCGTGGTAACCGAAGTGAGTGCATTCACTGCATTCACGGCCACTGCAGCCGTCACCGCAGATTGCTGCAGATGAAGATGTGGCACGTCGTAATGATGCTCGCTGTGATCTAAATACAAACCAGCAAATGACTTTGGTCAATACTCCAGTAATTATATGCAACATTTTCCATGTACTCTCCAGTAGCGTAAGCAGGAATTTTTATCTAGGAGGGCTGCTAAAAAAACTGCATCTGACTTTTTTTAAATTTCAAAAAAATAGCAACCTAAAATGTAAATTTAAAAAACTGCATCTTATTATTTGTAAATTTATAAAAACTGCATGTGAATTTTTGTAAATTTTAAAAAACTGCATCTGTTTTCTGCAAATTTTAAAAAACTGCATCCGAATTTTTGTTTTCAAAAAAATGCATTTGATTTCGTATAAATTTTAAAAAACTGCATCTAAATTTTTGTAAATTTTAAAAAACTGCATCCGAATTTTTGTAAATTTCAAAAAACTGCATTTGATTTCGTATAAATTTTAAAAAACTTCATCTGACTTTTTGTAAATTTTAGAAAAACTGCATCTAAATTTTTGTAAATTTCAAAAAACTGCGCCTAATTTTGCGGAATTTTCAAAAACCTGTCTCTGATTTTGTGCAAATGTCAAACACCTGCGTCTAATTTTGCATAAATATATAAAAATACTGCCTTCTATATTTTATGTAGCATAGGTAAGCTCCAAGTCCTATGTAGGCCTAGGATTGCTTGGCCTACCCCTTGTTACGCTACTGGTACTCTCACAGTAATGACCCCCATGGAGATCCAGGACACGTAGCAATACGAAGGTGTACATCCATACATAAACTGCATAAACTCCTCACACGTAGTGCGCCCCAACATGAAAACAATTTAATGGAAGTCTGCAGGCGGTGCAGCCCCTCGTTTACCACCAAAGCCATTAGTCCTCGTTTTCGTTTCAATTAGACCCCAACATCAGAATAATTTACCCGCCATGTTCTCTCCATCTACATACGTGATGATGATCCAGCATCCAGCTGTAAAACTAAAATCGAGAGAGAACTTCCTCCACATTCTCTCTTTACTCGCGTTTTACTATACTTAAAATACAATAGCCCCTCAATATACATGCATACTCGGAGGGAAAATGTGTTGAGTTTGAATTTAATTGAGACGAGACAAATCGAAGAAGAAGCAATAATAATTAGGTACTAAAGAGAAGGGTTCGATACTTTGGATTTTGGATTGGACTTGTACACGCGTGGATGTAAAATCAATGAGAATAAGAATAAGGCGGAATGAGTGTATATATGTATGTAGTGTATTGATACCTGGAGTTAGCGGAGCATTATCCTTATTGCTTCCTCCGGATCCAGGGTAAGTGTACTCGTAGCAGAGGGGAAGTCCCACGGGGTTACTGGAACCAGATGTGTTCACCGTCAAATCCGGTTGCATACCCAACTTCTTGGTAGGATCGGGGAAATAGCCAGGTGGATAGTCTGATCGTGAGAGAATCCGCCGCAAACATGAAAACAGACAAGAAAGAAAGCCCTTGGGTTAAAACAAAACACATCCGATCCGGATCAACGAGTGAGAAAAGGGGGAAAAGCCATAGAAAAACCAACATTATCCGATTACATCGTCTCTGTAATAATAATGAAATACAAATATAAATTACCTATGACTATAACAATCACATCACTGATGGAATTCAATAAACCAACCGACACCGGTTGGGATAATCAGATGTCGTCGAATAAAAGCAATAGATATGATATGATCACGATACGACATTACTTCGAACGCAAATCCAAGTGCAAATAAAAAGACGCTGTCTCACGGGGAAACACCCTCAAGTGTCAACCAGATATTCCAACAAATATAGTCCAAACATGTTCAACGGACATCTTGTAGTCCATAAATGATAAAAATTTACCCTCGTTTTTTGTTTTGTGGTCAGGAGAATTTTTTACATTTTTAAAAAGTGGGTTTATTGTGACCTTTGACCCGGTATATCTCGAATTCTAGTGGTCAGATGTTTTTGATGCTATTGATAAAAATGATGGGCATAAAATTCTGAACAAAATAGGCCTAATTAGAAGACCCTATTGCAGAATCCATTTTTTATAAGGAGTGTGGCATAGCCTTTAGTTGAAGAAAATTTAAAAATTCAAAATTCGCGCGTGGTCACAAAACAAAAAACGAGGCCAGATATCATTCATGGCTGAGCTAGTAGGTGCCCTTAGAACATGCTTTAGTAACGTATGTTGAAATTCCTGGTGAACACTTGAGAATGTTCCCTTGCCAGCTTTGTATGTATGTTTATCTGTGTACATATACATTATACATAGTACTGTGAAGGAGTGCGCGAGGGGAAGAAAAGAACAGAGAGTTCTTTAACAAGAACAACCCCACGGATCATTTTGATTTCATTTCATTTCATTTCTTCTCATTCTTTCTATTTCTATCAAATCAACTCTTTGCTCATTTACTCGTCAAGTACTTACATAACCATACGAAGATCGTACAAAGAGACTGAAATTAATTTCATTTCATTTGATTTCCGCAATTTGTTCCTCCACGACTTCAATCTGAACTGAAGAGCTGGAATAAGGCAAATGCTTTGTATAACTAGCGGCTTCTGTCTCCACTGCTTTCTTGAGTTATCCCATCATTGCTCGTGTAAAAGCAAATCCAAGACACATCTTTAAACGCTTCATCTACCGCTGCTCAGAAAAGCCCTACAGTTTCTCAAACTATATACGCAGCCGCTTCGCAAAGGCAATGGTATCCAGTGGCGAAACAAGGGGTAGGTGGAGCAAGACTAGGCCTACCTAAGAATTTGAGCTTATGCTATATAGGATACAGTTTTTATCGAAATGTAAACAAAAACAGGCGCATTTTTTTAAATTTATACAAAAGCAGATACAGTTTTTTGAACTTTACATAAAAGTGGATGCAGTTTTTTGAAATTTAAACAAATTTGGATGCAGTTGTTTTTCATTTGCACAAAATCAGCTGATGTTTTTTGAAATTTAATCAAAAACAGGTGCATTGTTTTTAAATTTATGCAAAGTTACATGCAGCTTTTTGAAATTTATACAAAATCAGATGCAGTTTTTTTAAGTTTATACGAGAGCAGATGCTTTTTTTAACTTAACACAAAACTAGATGCAGTTTTTTGAAATTTGCACAAAATCAGCCGATGATTTTTAAAATGTAAACAAAGACAGTGCGCATTTTTTTGCAAAATTACATGCAGTTTTTTTAAATTTAATTAAACACAGATGCAAATTTGTACGAAAACAGACCCATTTTTTTGAACTTCACACAAAATTAGATGCATTTTTTTGAAATTTGCACAAAATTAGCTGATGTTTTTTTGAAATTTATACAAAATCAAATGCACTTTCTTAAAAGCACAGAATCAAAAACATTTTTTTGCACTTTTTTTTTAAATCCACACAAAATTAGATTTATTTGTTAGAACTTTACACAAAATAATATGCAGTGTTTTGAGCAGGCCTACTACAAAAAAATTCCTGCTTGCGCTACTGATGGTATCGCAACACTAATTGAATTAGAAATGCGAACTCCAGCGGAGTCGAGTACGCAGAATACCAAGTAGAGTAACCATCTCTTCTGTCTGTGGATTTTAGCTTTCATGTACACTTTGTACACCAACTTACGCTGTCATTTTTTTCTTCCCTCTTGAACAACTTGCAGTGCTTCTTTCTACTTTGCCTTCTCCATTTGTGCGTGCACTCCTTCCACGAATCCTACATACTACTTCCATCACTACGCACCGAGCGTAACCAAACTACAATAAAATAATACAAAACAATCCCAACTTTCCTAAACCCCGCTCATGTTCTTGCTCTTGTTCCCGTTCTCATTCTGGTTTCAGGATACCTACTAAACTTGCTCGCTCCATTTTTTCTCTTTTTTGATCACAACAAGACAGGCATTACTTTCTTCAATTTACATTGCTCTCTCGCACACAGTCACAATGTCTCACATTGAAAACTCTGAACTTGAACTTTAATGTCTACGTTTCCTATGCTCCCACAAGAGTACACGAGATTAAACACACATACATGTGAATCCATATTCATGATGTATGTATTAGTATATGCCTCTCCTATGATTTTTTCTGATTATTCCAACCTTCCATGGTTCACTCATGCTCATGTATTTCTAACACTACGGTCTTCCTTTCGTTCCTTCTGTCTTCTGTAGTGCTAAATGGATTGAGAAGAATGCAAGTATTGGTCGTTTGGACGTAGTACAAATGTGTACCTTTTCACTGGTAACGTTACTCTTTTTATGCTTATAATTCTTGTCCAAATCAGAAATTATCCAGTCACCCAGACTAATGAAAAATTCCTCGCTATATTTAATGTACATTTCAAAAACCTGCAGCTTTTTTTGTGTAAATTTAAATAAAAACTGCAACTGTTTTTGTATAAATTTCAAAAAACTGCAGCTGTTTTTGTGTAATTTAAAAAAAACTGCACCTGTTTTGTGTAGTTTTCAAAAACTGCAGCTGTTTTTGTGTTAATTTAAAAAACCTGCGCTGTTTTTGCGTAATTTTAAAAAAACGACACCTGTTTTTGTGTAAATGTCAAAAAGCTGCATCTGTTTATGTATAATTTTCGAAAAACTGCACGCATTTTTACATTTATAAATTTAAAAAAACTGGTTCTGTTTTTGTGCAATTTTAAAAAATCCGTATCTACAAATCTACACACAACATCATGTTCACGGAGAGCTGTAGTCTCTTAACCCCCTTCTGGATTCGATCGCGCCTGGACACCAACGACCAAACATAATTTTGTGTACTCTTTTCTAATGCTAAAGAATGCAAGTGCGATTGCATCTGCATCTCCATTCAATTTTTCACGTCCGAAACATGCTTGAAACAAATCGTAAATGCAGGTGTACGAACACCAACAACAAAACTTTTCAGCTCCAGTTTACAATTAAAATTTGAACACAAATCATCTAATCACGCCATAGCATAGCGAGACTTGACTGTTTAAGGTTTAAAGTTTAAACCAAGGAGGATTTTAAGAATGATTTGAAAACTAAAGTGGAATATACACTTTTATATCTGTAAACTGTTTTGGTGGTTATGTTATTATTATTATTGTTTGCTGTGGGTACATACTTGCCTTGTTTGCTGAGAAGATAAACACTTGTACCTCTCCAGAAGAATAAATTAGACACATTGCACGTATTAAATTACATTAACATTTCCCATTGAAAACCCACCTCAAACAAATCTCTTTTATATGCTAATGTATGCTAACGCAATTTTCAGTCACCCTATCACCTCTCCACATCTCACTAGTCAGGCTGCACCATGCAGCATAAACGCATCCACATCCACACCACACACTCACTTGGTCTATCAACACATCGCATCGCATAGCATCGGCCTGATGAGAGAACGTTGAGTGGGACTGGTTGGAGAATTGCTTGTTGTAAATCCTAAATGAGCTGATTTTCTGATCAACAAGAGTTAAGTCAAGTCAAGTGTGAGAGTGTGTTATTATTCTATCATAACAATTACGGTGAGCACCAACAAAACAACAACCCCACAAGAAAAGAAATAAGGGCTAAAACCCCATCCACTCGTGTCGTACATAACAACAACTCAACATCAACATGAACATCAGTATTCATACACTACACTTCTAGCACCAGCACCTCGTGTCAGTTGAATCAGCTCCACAATCAGCCAAGCAGAAAGCCCAGGAATCAGCCGGGAGGTTTTCCTCTCACTTGCTTCTTTCAAAGCGTAACATTGCTTCCCATTCCAATCCACCTCCTGTCTACAAGTCCACAATGCAAACCATCGTAATGTACATAGTTATACGATGCAAAGTATTTTTTCATAATAGTTTATGTAGCGTAAGCAGGAATTTTTTTCTACTAGGCTTGCTGAAAAAACTGTCTGATTTGGTGGAGATTTCATAAAAATTGCAACTAATTATGTAGAAATTTAAAAAATTATGTCTGATTTTTTGTTTTAAAAAACACTTCGTGAGATTTTTTGTAAAATTCAAAAAATTGCATCTGATTTTTTGAAAATTGCAAAAAACTGCGTCTGATTTTGTGTAAATTTCAAAAAACAGCACCTGATTTTTTGTAAATTTTAGAAAACTGCGTCTGATTTTTTGTAAATTTTAGAAAACTGCTTTTGATTTTGTGTAAATTTAAAAAAACCGCATCTGATTTTTTTTGTAAATCATAAAAAAATTGCATCTGATTTTTTGTAAATTTTAAAAAACTGCATCTGATTTCTTGTAAACTTCAAAAAACTGCGTTTGATTTTTTGTAAAGTTCAAAAAACTGCACCCGATTTTGTGTAAATTTAAAAAAAACGGCACCTGATTTTGTATAAATGTCAAAAAACCGCATCTGGTTTTTGTATAAATTTTAAAAAATTGTCGGCTTTTTGTATTAATATAAAAAATGTGTCCGTTTTTTGTTTAAAATTAAAAAAACTGCATGTTGTACAGCATTAAGATCCAATTCTTTGGTAGGTATAGACCTGCTTAGCCTACCCCTGTTTACGTCACTGGCTAAATCCCGATCCACAATGCTCACGATGCAGTAAGGAATAACTGCTTCACTTTTCCTTTCTCGGCAGAAGTTGCTGCATGGTGCACTTTTTAACTTTTACTTTGCGTCTCAATTCTTCCGCTCGCTTAATCTTTCACCATATCATCAACATATTTCCCTCCACTTGGAAACAAGGCAACTGCAGAGCTGAATCGCTTTTCCCCTTACGCTTTTTCTCCTGTTACAAGAAGCATGAGAAGGAGACACATTCTACCATTGCTAAGAAATTAGAGGTAATGAACAAGTTCAAGATAAAAGTTTCCATGCATATGCATATGTACAGTGAGCATGTAAATTAAATGACTAGAGGAATGATCACTACGTAAATTATCATTTCAGCACAAAACAAAAAAAAAACCATTAACTCCGGATTTAAATTATTGCCATGTGAAAACGCCTGAAAATCGATTTATGAGGGTTCTTCCTCCGCGGTTAATGTGATAAAATTATGCAAACAAAAAACGTGTATTGTATGCACTCTCAATTAATGAGAGCCGTTCCGATAAGGGCAGACTTGGATGCAGTTGAATCATAAAATGCAGCGGCGGAGCCAAAACAAGTTCATGTAGGGGCTAATGAAAAATGCCTCATTGTGTTTTTTATATTGTTGAAAAAATGCACATCATTTTGAGTAAATTTCAGAACACTGCACGTGATTTTGTGTTTTCAAAAATTGAAACTGTTTTTGTGTATTAATACATTGAGCCTGGTCTTGTGTAAATTTAAAATAACTGTCGAATTTTGAGCGAATTTCATAAACTGCACCTGTTATTATGTAAATTCCAAAAAACCTGCACCTATTTTTGTGTAGATTTCAAAAAAATTGAGGCTGTTTTTGAGCAAATTACAAAAACATTAAGCCTGTTTTTGTGTAGATTTAAAAAAATCAAGCCTGTTTTTAAATAAATTCCATAAAAACCTGCACCTATTTTTGTGTAGATTTCAAAAACACTAAGCCTGCTTTTGAATGATTTTAAAAAAAATAAGGCTGCTTTCGAGATAATGTAAAAAAACTGCACCTGTTTTTTTAGTAAATTTCCACAAGTATTAGGCATGTTTTTGTGTAAATTTCTAAAAACCTGCACCTATTTTTGCGTAGATTTCAAAAAAATTAAGCCTTTTTTTGTGTCAATTTCCAAAATTTAGGCCTATTTTTGAGTACATTTAAAAAAACCTGCACCTTATTTTGTGTAGATTTCAAAAAAATTAAGCCTGTTTTTGAATTATTTTAAAAAAATTAAGGCTGTTTTCGAAAAAATGTAAAAAAACTGCGCCTGTTTTCTAGTAAATTTCAAAAAACCTTCACCTATTTTTGCGTAGATTTCAAAAGCATTTAGCCTGTTTTTGAGAAAATGTAAAAAAACGGCACCTGCTTTTGTGTAGATTTCAAAAAAATTAAGCGTGTTTTGGAGAAGGTGTAAAAAACTGCTCCTGTTTTTGAGTAAATTTCAGAAAATTGAGCCTGGGTTTAAGTAAATTAAAAAAAACATTTTTTTTGTGAAAATTTACAAAAACGCATTATGTATATTGTAAATCAAGCAAAAAGCTGATTAAATCTGAACATAATTTCATCTTCATAGATGGGGCTACAGTCCCTTAAGCCCTCGTCTGGATCCGCGCCTGATAGAATGCATGTAGCTACCTGTGTATGGGATATGGATGTAGTTTGATTGAGAAGAGGATACAAAAGTAACGTGTTAGTTTTAGTTGTTAAAAGAATATGCAGTGGGCATGTATGTAGAAGGAAAGACGCGTAGGAGAACAATAATTATTTTATTACTTTATAACACCCTAAGCGCTTTATTATCCTGTGATGTATCCATTCCGTCCAGGAGAGCATTGAGAGCGTGAGCTTTATTTATTACAAGTGAGCCAGTGTTTGCACAGACAAGCAGACAAAAATGACTTTAGCGCATAGTAGGAAAAGCAATGAGGGCTAAAAGCGTAAAATGTGAAAATCGGGCAGCGTTTCTTTGGAATTATGATGATTAGCTTGAAGGGACTGAGGAAGAATCCTCCGACCGTAAGATATTTATATTCATCAAATTACAACACTCTCACGCCACTACCAACTCACACGCTGTGCAAATGTAAATCTATACGTTGGCAAATTCTCGGATTCCGCTTCTCTAATTCCTTAATGGAATGTAAATTACAAACGTTTTTCTCCACTCTTTCGCATGATACTGTATTATCCGTGTGTCTGGGGACTGGGGAGCGTGCATATCTTTAAAGTACACTGAGAGTGTGTCGGCCTGTGTCTGTGTGGTTGAATGGCTGACTGGAATTAGCCTCCTGTACCCATATCTTCAGCAGCACTCACCCGGTTACCGTGGCGTAAGCAGGAAATTTTTTTCTAGTAGCCCTGATGAAAAAACTGGATCTAATTACGTGCGAATTTCAAAAAACTGCATGTGAAATTTTGTAAACAAAAAACTGCATTGCATTTTGTATATTTAAAAAAGCTCTGTGTGTTTCTGTATGAAATATAAGCAAAAAAATGAGTCTGATTTTGCGCATATTCCAAAAAGCTGCATCGGATTTTTTGTGAAATTCAAAAAACTGCATCTGACTTTTTTTAAATTTCAAAAATCTGCCCTTGATTTTGTGTAACTTTTAAAAAACTGCATCTGATTTTTTTAAAATTCAAAAAACTGCATCGAATTTTGTATAAATTTTAAAAAACTGCATCGAATTATGTATAAATTTCAAAAAACTGCATCGAATTTTGTATAAATTTTAAAAAACTGCATCGAATTATGTATAAATTTCAAAAAACTGCATCGAATTTTGCATAAATTTCAAAAAACTGCATCTGATTTTGTGTAAAATTAAAAAAACTGCATCTGATTTTGTGTAAAATTAAAAAAACTGCATCTGATTTTGTGTAAAATTAAAAAAACTGCATCGAATTCTGTATAAATTTTAAAATACTGCATCGAATTTTGTATAAATTTCAAAAAACTTCATGGATTTGTGTATAAATTATAGACAAAAAAATTAGTCTGAGTTTGTGCAAATTTTAAAAAGCTGCATCTGATTTTGTGTAAACAAAAAACTGCATTTCGTGTGAATTTTAAAAAATGCTTCTGTTTTTTGCTTAAATTTAAAAACAAACTGCGTCTTATATGAGTATAGCACAAGCTCCATTTTTCAGGTAGGCCTAGGCCTGCCTGGCCTACTCCTGGTTACGCCACTTCCCGGTTAATTTAGAATTCGCCGATTGGGGAACTTTTGCTCGTAATCGTCCAAGGGAAAATATTAACGCTGCGCTGGTAGACTTGAGCTCCAAATTCTCGTTTCTTCTGTACTGATATCGAAATACGGCATGCATGCACAAGAGTGTAACTCCGTCAAGTACTGGAGTAGAAGTGTAAGCTCTTTAGTGAAATCTTTAATGGATGAATACAACTCTAGCCACAGCAAAGTAGAGCAAGAACCACTAGCGACCCACAGACAAATCTGGATGCAGGACATTAATTTGTACGCAGCCAAAGCCACAGCCAGGCCATGGACATCCGCACAGCACAGCACAGGGATGACAAGGAAGCATTATTCCCACTGTTATTTCTCTAGGACGAGAAATGGGGGATGAACAAGAGTGCTGACGAGAATTAGGAAAGTGAGACTTACTTCAGACACAGGGGCGGATCGAGAATAACTTTATGGAGTGGCCTAATGAAAAAAACCTCTAATTTTCGAAAAGCGGAACCGCTTTTGTTCAAATTTTAAAAAAATGTAGGTACATGGTTTTTGCAAATTACAAAGGATTGCCCGTTTTTCAAATTACAAAAAAGATTTTTTTTAATTACAAAAATTTGCGCCTGTTTTCTTAATAAATTATAAAAAATTGCGCCTGTTTGCTTTTTTAATTACGAAAAATTACGCCTGTTTTTTTTAAATTACAAAAAATTGTGCCTGTTTGTTTTATAAATTACAAAAAATTGCGCCTGTTTTTTTTAAATTACAAAAAATTGTGCCTGTTTGTTTTATAAATTACAAAAAATTGCGCCTGTTTTTTAAATTACAAAGAATTGCCCTTGTTTTATGTAAATTACAAAACAATGCGCTAGATTTTTTAAAATTACAATTAATCGCACCAGTTTTCATTTAAATTTGGAAACAATGTACCTGCTTTTGTAAACATTACAAAAAACTTTAGCGTCAATTTAGAAAAATTGCACATGTTGTGTTGACATTTAAAAATCCTGCTCCTGTTTTTGCGCAATTTTCAAAAATCTGCTTTTGTTTGTACTGCTTTTGTTAAATTCTAAAAAAATTGCATCTGTTTTTGTGTATTTTACGAAAAAAATGCATTATGTGCAGTATAATCTTTGCAAAAAGAACATTATATCTGCACTTAATTTCATCTTTCTATATAGAGGGGGCTACAGCCCCTTAGCCCCCTTCCTCTCGATCCGCGCCTGTTTAAAACCCACGCTCACGCTCCTCGGGTGTTTATGCAAGTCTCGTAAGCTGGATGTTCCAAGTTGAAATATAAATTCTAACCATATCTTGACTGACTCGACAGACGTATCTATCCCAGGACTCCTCACTACAAAGGAATATTAATCGATGAGCACTGCATGCATACAGCGTAATTCGTCAGTGCTCCAACCAGATGCGTCTAATTGCAGATAAAGTCATTAACTCATTCAAGCGAAATTCACTCCGATAAATTATAAGTTACCAACTTATTATAAGACGACGGCACGAAGCCATACTGTTCAGATGGGTGCAAGCGTCTCTACCAGGAAAATGACTATTGGGTGAGATTTCGAGTCGGAGAAATCCCCTTCCCTCATCCCTTCAGCGTTTCCACTCCATTACCAGTAGCGTAACTAGGCTCAAGCCACGTAAACCTTGACATACGCAGGATTTTTAAAAATACGCAAACTTCTCTTAAAGTAAAGGAAAGATGCAAATTTTTTTTAAGTTTATGCACAAGACACAGGTTTTTTTATTCACATGCAGAAGGCGCAATTTTTTTGAAATTTGAACGAAAATGACGCAGTTTTTTTCAAATTTTATGCAAAAATAGCGCAGCTGTTTTAAAATTTATACGAAACTGACGCAGTTTTTTTTAATTTTATACGAAAATGACGCAGCATTTTTTTAATTTTATGCGAAAATGACGCCTTTTTTTTAAATTTATACAAAATTGACGCCGTTTTTTTTAATTTATACGAAAATTACGCCCTTTTTTCCAAATTTATACGAAAATGACGCAGTTTTTTTTTAAATTTTAACCAAAATGACGCAGTTTTATTCAAGTTTATGCAAAAATAGCGCAGATTTTTTAAAATTTATACGAAAACGGTGTTGTTTTTTATTTGGTACGAAAATGACGCAGTTTTTTTATGAACTGTCATAAAAATTACTGTTTCTTTAAGTTAATACAAAAATAATGCTTTTATTTTTAAATTCCACTGAGGAAGCGCAATTTCTTCAATAATTCACACAAGATAAGATGAGGTTTTTTAAATTTTACACCGAATGAGATCAAGTTTTATCAAAGCTTACACGAGAAAAAAAATCAAAGCATCATTTTGCAATAACTTAAACTAAGTATAAATCCACTTCAGCAATTTAGCCTACGCCAAAATAAATCCTGGTTACGCTACTGTCCATCCCATCCTATGCCCCGTCATCCACCGACAACCACATCCACATTCACTTCCACAACCAAACCACCCATCATGCAAATGCAAAGTACATACAAACCAAGAATTACCTCCATACCCAGCATTGAAATAAATACGCGAATTCATTATCCCTGCATAGATGCGTATGTAATACGGAACGAAGGAACCTCGATCTGTTTTTTAAATGTCTAATTCCTCGAATGGAGCACGTAATGTCTCCGCTCTACCTTTCAGTTCCAGGATTTAACATCCTCCAGCAACCAATCCAATCTCCTTACCTAACGTATCTATCATGTCAGGAAATGGTAATACGCTCCCGCAGAATACTCAACCTCCGCATCGCATCGTGCCTCCAGATATATGCACACAGACAGTCTACTTTTGTCAGCAATTTAATCATTTGATGGTAGACTGCATTTACTCAGTCATACTTCCAAACAGCGGCGCATCCAGAAAAAGTTCATCGTGGGGCTAATGAAAAATACTTCATTATATTTACATTTGCGCTGCATTTCAAGAACTTGCACCTAATTTAAGCACATTCAAAAAAACTGCATCTGCTTTGTGTAATTTTCAAAAACCTACACCTGTTTTGTTGTAAATTTCTAAAAAAGGCACCCGTTTTTCTGTAATTTTCAAAAAACTGCACCTATTTTTGTGTAAATTTCAAAAAAGTGAACCTGTTTTTGTGCAATTTTCAAAAACCTTTCCCTGTTTTGGTGCATTTTTCAAAAAAGTGATGTTTGCTTGTGTAATTTTTTAAAAAACTGCACCTAATTTTGTGTATTTTAAAAAAATTGCACCTGTTTTGGTGTAAATTTCAAAAAACTGCACATGTTTTTGTCTAATTTTTATAAAACCGCACCTGTTTTTGTATTAATTTCGAAAAACTGCATCTGTTTTTATTAAAAACGAAATATATCGGGTCCAAATGTTGAAAAAAACTCAGTTTTCTTGTTCATGGAAATGGCTCTATTCTGTAGCCCCCTTCTCTGGATCCGCGCCTTGTTACAAACCTTGTACCTTTCTACATGAATCGGCAGTCACATGCATATACATACCTATGGCAGCAGTAACCTTTACAGTGAAAATGGAAAGAGAGCGAACAGGAAGATGGAGTATGGATTCTTAATGTGTTCATAGAATTAAGAGCATTGAAATGGATTGGTCCGTTGATCGTTGTCTCTGTCGTTGGCAATTCCAGCAGAATCCAGTCTACTAGATTTGTGAATCCAGTAGTGAAAAACATTTTCGCGAAAACCTTCCTTCCTGGTCCTGGTCTGGTCTTCAGCATTTATTAAAATGACTCTCGTTGTCTCTTTTCTCCCTCATTGTATTCCTTTCTTATTCTCATCCGCTGGTAATTTAAAACAAATGCCTTTTACTTGTCTCGTCGTTGTTATCGTTATCGTTGCCTTGTCATTGCACTTGTAAGAGTTAATGCAGAGTTAGGTTCAATTTTTTCCAGAAGACGACGACGACAACAGGACTCACGGACAAATGCGGAAGGATGGGTAATTGAAATCTTTCCCCCCATCGTCATATATATAATTTTTAGCTATGTACACTCTCCAAAATCAACCACTCTACATATGACTCATCAAATCAAAAACAAAGTAAATCCTGAATAATAAATCTGTTACTCCCTAGCTCGTCACATTTCCTGATTTTTGAAATCATATTTCCTGACAGCCATTTCAAATTCAAATTTCCTAGAATTTTCTGTTTTTCAGTTTTGACATTACTCGCACAGTGGAATCGCGTTATAGTGAAATATACAGAAATTCAGATATAGATTTTTGAAATTTATACAAAATTAAACACAGTTTTTTGAAATTTATGCAAAATCAGACGCAGTTTTTTAAACTTTTACAAAATCAGACGCAGTTTTTGAAATTTATACAAAATCAGACGCAGTTTTTTGCAATTTATACAAAATAAGACGCAGTTTTTGAAATTTATACAAAATCAGACGCAGTTTTTTGCAATTTATACAAAATCAGACGCAGTTTTTTGAAATTTATACAAAATCAGACGCAGTTTTTTGCAATTTATACAAAATCAGACGCAGTTTTTTGAAATTTATACAGAATCAGGAGCAGTTTTTTAAATTTGATTTTTACATGCCACAGCGTCCCCTCCTATAAAACGCCTATGTAAATGCATAGGAGCTCATTGACTATACTGACATTTTTATAATGACATTCTTGTTATAATGCCCTGATTTCCAATACAGTCCCATTTACACGAAATCCCTGCATATTTACATTGGTTATAATGACATCCAAAATTTGTTAATTTTATTTTCACATTTGTGGATATTTTTGATAAATCTGACTCGTAATGGAAAATCTAGTATGGAGATATTCGTTTTGTGCATGCAAGACTACTTTGATTAATGAGGCAGTGTGTAGAATTTGTTTCAAAATATTGTCATTGGTGTGTTGCGGGAGTTGAAAAATAACATGTGACTCATTGCAATGAATATAATAAACAACTTTATATTGTGACTCTGTGTCATTATACATCTATAATGACAATCTTGCCATAGTCACATAAAAGCGCCGTCACTGTCCCTTCAGGTGTCACTAATAATATAACTGTATATTCAACTGTAATTTTTTAAGATTAAGATAGCAAGTTCGGAGAGTGTACGCTGTGCTGTGTATATGTACGCTGAACAGTGCAATGTAATGTTGAGACTTCGGATCGAAGGTTGAGAATGAGAATCGGGAATCGGGATCCACGGAGGTAAGAATTAGAGAGAGAAAGAGAGAAAAGTTGTAACTATTGCTTTCGTCTGTGTCTGTCTTCTTTTATGTTTTCCTCTGGTTCGTCCAAGATTGAAATGATGTAATTTGTTTCTGGAGAAACAGATTAATTTCACTTCTTGATTCATTCCCTGGGTTCCGGTTCGTCTCAATTCTGTTTTTCTGTTGCGAATCTTGCGAGGGCTATCGCTATACTCATCGTGAGAGACACATAACAGAGCAAAGAGCCAAGTTCGACTTTTACTCCCCATCAGCCGTCTCGGAACAAGAGCTACGATCCAATTCCTTGACGTTGACGTTCATGACCGTAACATAACTTGGAAGCATTTCCGTTCCTTCCTTCCTTCGTTCCTTACCCTTCAACTGTTTTTGCTTCACATTGAATCGAATCGATCCATCGATCACCTTATTACACATACACATACACATACCTACGCACATACCAGTAGCGTAAGGAGGATTTTTTTCCTGGTAGACCAACTAAAAAAAACTGGATCTATTCAGTGTAAGTTTCAAAAAACTGCGTGTATTTTTGTATAAATTAAAAAATTCGTCTGTTATTTTGGCTAAATTTAAAAAACGGTATCCGTTTTTGTGTAAATTAATAAAAACTGCTTGTGTTTTTGTGTAAATTGACAAAAATGGCTTGTGTGTTTTTAAAAAAATTAAAAAACGGGGTGTATTTTTGTGCAAAGTTCAAAAAACTGCATCTGTTTTTGTGCAATTTTAAAAAAAACTGCCTCTGTTTTTGTATAATTTAATAAAAATTGCTCTAATTTTTACGTAATTTAAAATAAACTGCATCTGTTTTTGTGGAAATGTAAGAAAAATGCAGTAGTTTTTGCCAAAATTTAAGAAAATTGCATCTGCTTTTGTGTAACTTTATTAAAAAAAACTGAATCCTATACAGTATGAGCTCCAATTCTTAGGTAGGCCTAGGCCTACCTGGCCTACCTCTGGTTACGCTACTGGCACATACAGACACTGGCAATTCACTCATCCAAAACTCCCTCCAAAATCCATATCCACATTCACTGGCCATCCAACATTATCAGGCATTTTAGCCACTTATCGTTCCAGCCCTCACTCCCATTCCTTATTTTAATAACATAATACAACGAGTTGGTCGACATGTTACAGTCCTGCCTCCCACCATCATCGTTCAACTTAAACCTGTATAATTATGCTTAAAGCAGTAATTACTATGATTAGCATAGATAGATAATTACATGATTACCTTCTCACATTCAGACTGAATGTGAGTATGAGTAAAAACCATTTCCATTTCAAATATTAAAGGAAGCGGTTAGTGGAGGGAGGTCGAGGGATGGAAGAAAGTCGAATTTCTATCATTTCGCTCTATCAATTTCCACACGTCTCCATTATTACCAGGAGATGAACACAATTGTCATAGTCGTATCGCTTGAGTGAGAAGTGAGATGCAAGCCTTTGGCCTCGTAAAAATGATCATAAATGAGAATGGGAAAGGGGAATTGTAATGAGACGAGTGATGTGTCATGTGTCCTAATACAGCTGTGGTTAATGTGAAGCCTTAATTTCGGCATTTGAAAAGATTATCATCTCGTTTGGTGAGGTGGATGCTCGTATTTGGAGCTTTTATCATGTGTTTACGCCATTTCACCAAAACAAGGCGTAATTTTGTAATGAATGCAGTTACTGCAGTCTGGAACAGTGGCGCGATCAGAGGTAGGCTAAGCTGGTATAGGACCAACTACACAGGAATTGAAGGACTTGCTGCATAGGAAGCGGTTATTTTGAAATTCACTTAAAATTAGATGCAGTTTTTTTAAATTTAAACAAAAATAGAAGCAATGTTTGGAAATTTAAGAAAAATCAGATGCAGTTTTTTGAAATTTACATCAAATCGGATGCAGTTTTTAAAATTTTAACAAAATCAGATGCAAATTTTTGAAATTTTACAAAATTAGATGCAGTTTTTTGAAATTAACACAAAATCAGGTGCAGTTTTTTGAAATTAACTCAAAAACAGGTGCAGTTTTTTTATTTTTACACAAAAACAGGTGCAGTTTTCTGAAATTTACACAAAATCAGATGCAGTTTGTTAAATTTACATAAAGCCAGATACATTTTTTTTAAATATGCACAAAAACAAGGTGCAGTTTGTTGAAATTAACACAGAATCAGATGCAGATTTTTGAAATTAACACAAAATTAGATGCTGTTTTTTTAAATTAACCCAAAATGAGATGCCGTTTTTTGAAATTTACACAAAATCAGATGCAAAATTTTGAAACGTTTCCAAAATTAGATTCAGCTTTTTGAAATTTATACAAAATCAGATGCTGTTTTTTGAAATTTATACAAAATCAGATGCAGTTTTTTGAAAATTAGATGCAGTTTTTTCGGGAGGCCTACAAGAAAAAATTTCCTGCTTTCGCTACTGGTCTGGAATCCTGGGTTGTTAGCTGAGCACATGGAACTCAAGTGACTATAACTAGACAATACTGACTGCTAATTGATTCGCAAGGGACAGATAGTCTCTCCATCCGATGCTGAATCCTCTTGAAGCAGCACAGATAAGGAATCCACGGTATGCTAATGATCAAACCTCCACCACCATAATCTCTTACTGCTCTCCACATTATACCTACTACATATCGTCGGTGAAGAGGCAAAATGAGGCAAGTCCGAAAATTGGTAGAAACAAAATGAGGCATGTCCATGAATTCCTTAAATGTAAGGTGAGGCAAGTCCAGGGAAGCCTCGGTGGACTTGCCTCACTTTACATGCAAGGGATTCATGGACATGCCTCATTTTGTTTCTACCAATTTTTGGACTTGCCTCATTTTGCCTCTTCACCGACGATATATCTTTTTCTTTTACGAGGAGGTATGAGTAGTGGGTACTTGCAAGGTGCTGGTTCTGTCATGCCAGATAACTTTACATGGAAATGGAAATGCTGGTGCACTCACGTTTCCAGACACATTGACTGCCACGGCAGAATGTTGAGCGAAGAACTGCGAAGGATGCAGAATACCGTGAGCGTGAGTGGGTGAGTGGAACTGTCCAGGAACTAATAGCAAGGCAAACACTTGAGTATACATTTGCGACGGGCTAAAAATGACTATGAACATATACTAATTTACTAATTAGGCGGAGGTCGGAATTTTCAGAACTGTCGTAATCGTAATCTTAATTTTAAGACCGCTCAAGTGTATTTGCAGAGTGCAGAAGACCAAAACCCAGAAGGGACAAGATTCACCGACACACATCCATACTAGTAGCGTAAGCAGGAACTTTTTTCAAATAGGCTTGGTGAAAAACTGGATCTAATTTTATGTAAATTTTAAAAAATTACGTCTGAATTTTTGTAAATTTCAAAAAACTGCATCTGATTTTGCGTAAATTTCAAAAAACTGCATCTGATTTTGTGTAAATTTTAAAAAACTGCATCTGATTTTGTGTTAATTTAAAAAAATATTTTGCGTAAATTTCAAAAAACTGCATCTGATTTTGTGTAAATTTTAAAAAACTGCGTCTGATTTTGTGTTAATTTAAAAAAACTGCATCTGATTTTGTGTAAATTTCAAAAAACTGCATGTTTTTTTGCAAATTTAAAAAAAACTGCATCTGTTTTTGAATAAATTCCAAAAAACTGCATCCGACTTTGAGTAAATTTTTAAAAAAAACTATTTAATCTTGTGTAAATTTAATAAAATTAATTACATCTGAATTTTTGTAAATTTAAAAAAACTGCATCTGATTTTGTGTAAATGTCAAAAAACTGCATCTGTTTTTGTAGAAATTCCAAAAAACTGCATCTGATTTTGTGTAAATTTTAAAAAACTGCATCTGACTTTTTGTAAATTTCTAAAAACTGCATCTGAGTTCTTGTAAAATTCAAAAAACTGCATCTGATTTTGTGTAAATTAAAACCAACTGAATCTTATATAGCATAAGTTACATTTCTTGGGTGAGCCTGATCCTGCTTGGCCTGCCCCTGGTTACGCTACTGATCTACACGTCCACACTAAGCAAACAAAAAGGAAGGAAGAAGAAAGAGTATTATAGACAGGAGCATTTTTCCTTTTACTCTTAAACCATGCCATCAGCATCCTCTTGCTCTTGCTCTTCTCTTCCTTCTTATTGCTCACTAACTCACCCGCTCTCTCTCTCTCTCTCTCTCTCTTCCTCTCTCTCTCTTCTACACATTTTAACTTTTTCCTCCTCTCGTCTTCCTTGTAGATTGTTACTCCTGATTTATTCTCTCTATCCAAGGTTCTTTTCTTTTTTTCTATTCTTTTCTTTAGGACTTGGTGCTGCCATTGCGCACTTGTACTTGTACACACATCCCGGGCCCGTTTAATAATATCGCAAAGAGATCAAGCAGCCTTGTACTCCTGTATACTATGACTATGACTCCTACCATCCTAAGGCACCTACATAAGAAAGCTCGGCATAAGTGTGCAGTGCAAGTGACTTGGAGTGACCCATCACCATCTCTCGACGCATCTTCTTCCCATGCCATGTAGTCACTGAGTGAGCTCCGTAATACTTAAAATAAAAACATTTGCTCCTGGAATTCTTATGCGATTTCTCTATTCTCTTTTTTGTTCGTCTTCTTCTTCCTCAATTGGAGTGAAAAACAGAATCATTTATACCGAAACAATGAGTCGTGAGACGAGCTGACTTGAATTCGGAGATGAGTACAGTTGAGCAGGCAACCTTGGCATTACATCGCATCGCCTTGGTTCCTGTGTAGGTATTTGCAGCATGCTCACCCATTTATGTAATTTCAGCTCGACTCATTTCGTTCCACGTTTACCTTTCTTGAAGTTTCTTTTCTATTCTTTCACACAGCATTTATCTTTATCTTAACTACCGTCTCTAACTGTAAGGTAAAAATTCTCGTTGTGCCGTCCAAATGGTAAGTGCTCTAATCGTAATCGTAATCGTAGGACGATAGTGAATGTGGATTGTCTTTATGCATATACATGCATACTTGCTTAAAGTATTGTAGTACCTTGCTTTGTAGAAACTGGAAAACTCTTGGCTAAAGTGAATGCATTCGTTCTCGAATACCTGGGAGATATGTGTAGGTACTAAGGCTAACTACTTAAAACTATCGCATTATATCCATTAACTTTCTCATTTTTACTAACGCGTTTTCTTCGCCTTATCTTTTTTAAACATGCCATAAAAAATTCTGGTATGGTATTTCAAATAGTCGATGCACTTCTATCCTATTATCTGGGAAAATGCTAATGTATTTTATTTATTTTATGCTTTTTTTTTTGTTAAGGTCGACTTACATACAATTAACCCTACCAAGTCTGTATGAAGATTTGAAACTCGACGAGACTACAATTATTACACTATTACAAGTGGATGAAGCAAAAGATGCTTGGGAGTGGACTTAGACTCAAAAAACGTTGCATCAAGAAAAGGTTATTTCCAACTTAACTGAAATGTGGAAGAATTTAGTTTTCACCCCAATGTTGAAACCACATCAAAAACTCATGATCAAATTTTATCAAAATCTACAGGAGAAAGAAACTGCAATCACAATTTGCAAAAAGGTATACTAGACATAATCGACTTGAGTAATTTGGCCTACCCCTACAAAAATCCTGGTTACGCTACTGCCTAGCTGCAAAACTGTGAAAAAATGTATGTCGTCGTTGAAGGTGAAAAACTTATCATCGTTTTCGTAACGTTATGGGATTTCTCGGAGGATGTTAAGTTTTGCGCCTTCAACGACGATGTGACAGTTTGGAGTTGCACTTACAACTTGAGCAGACAAACATACTGACCTATTAATAAAGTTAAACAGAATTCCTCAATCTTCCAGGATTTTGTTTGCAGAGCAAAAGTGAAAGTTTATAGACAAAGGAAACCAAGGAATGGTCATAGTAATCTATTGCCGTCGGAAATGATATTCCTTGTTTATACGTAACTCAACAATGACAATGTTAAGACCAAAACCTGGACAAAATCAGTTTTAATAAAGAGGAGCAGAGAGAATAGAAAAAACAAAATGTGTGTAGGTATTTCATATTTAATACATAGAAGAAGGGAATGAGAAAAAAAAGCTCCTTGTGTCAAAGTTTATGAGTGGGCAGGACAATAACGAGTACCGTAAGATTTTCAATAATTCCCCTGGGAATTATTTTGTGAGCAACTCTTCATACCCTGGAATTATTGGAGGCGAAGAATAATCGAAGTTTTACGGTAAGTACACTAATCGTAAGACATTGCTTGATGATTCGAGGAAATTTCGACGAGAACAAATGAAGGATAGACAGACGTTGTCATTGTCAAGCCATGACAATGAAGTACATCATATGATCTTTAAGGGAATTCGATTCTGTTCTATTGAAAGTGGAATTTATCATTACTTAGCGATTCGCACACACACGACAACTACAACACACAAACATTCTCAGCTAATTCATCACAATCAACTTTTCTCCGAACATTAATTTATCAATAATTTCTTTTTGCGACATCGTCAATTTGCACGAGCCAACTCTGGTCATAATGGGTGTGCACTCGTAGTCACAGTCGCATCCCAGCAGCACACTCATTCACTCATTCATTCGGTCACTGAAAACCCACAGCTAAAAATAAGCTAAGGTCTGTCTGACACTTCTACATATCGTTTGTCTTACACTGTACGTCTTGCGATTAGAGGCTATAATTTCAAACACACACAAGAGATCGATTTATGTATACACAGAGGCGGATTTAGAAAAAGTTTGTGGATTGGGCTAAAGAAAAAGCCCTTAATAAATATAGCTTAAACTTTAAAATTAACCTATTTTTGCGTAAATTTCAAAAAAGTGCATCTGTATTTGTGTATATTTCAAAAAACTGCACCTGCTATTTTGTAAATTTCATACAACTACACCTACTTTTGTGTCAATTTCAAAAAACTGCACCAATTTTTGTGTAAATATCAAAAAAATTGCACCTACTTTTTTGTAAATTAAAAAATGCACCCATTTATGGGTAAATTTAAAGAAAGTACACCTATTTTCGTGTACATTTCAAAATTGTGCTTCTTTTTTGCGTAAATTTTAAAAAATTACACCTATTTTTGCATAAATTTGAAAAAAGTTAATCTGTTTTTGTGTAAATTTAAAAAAAGTGCACGTATTTTTGAGTAAATTTCACCAAATACGCCTATTTTTATGTAAATTTAAACTGTACGCACCTATTTTGTGTACATTTCAACTATTTTTGTTTAAATTTAAAAAAAGAACACCTATTTCTGTGTACATTTCAAAAAGTTACACAAATTTTGGTGTAAATTAAAAACCTATCTACAGTTTTATGTAAATTTCAGAAAAACTCATCACGCCTACTTTCAATTTTGAAAAAAACTCAATTTATCTACGCATAGTTTCATCTTTAGCCCTCTCTGGGTACGCTCCTGTGTACACTTATGGATGCTTATATGACGCCAGCCACGTCAAAAATTAACTTGAATTAATAGTGAGCTGTTGTATCGTATCTCATTGTATGGATATTATTATGACTACACACGAACTGTTAATCTCCTTCCATAATCTATGTTACAAGTCAAGTCACAAATATAAACAATCGTACATGTATCATTTGCTTTGCGTATGTATCAACGTGAGCAAATGCATATAGTCTAGAAAGGAAAATGAAAATGCAGTTCAGATCCCGAATATACTTCGAGACTTGTAGAAAGAAATACTAATAGAAAAAAGGAGTAGGGAATAGGATGATGAGACAATATATCAAATAAGTTATAGTCTGTCTGCTCCTATCACCATCAAGTCGTGCAAGTATCTCGCCCAATGTACATTTCATCATTTGATGAGACTGCGAGAGAGCAGAGCTCGTAGACATGAATTGCCTCCGGCAGAAAGGGACAGGGATACTGAACTACTTAATGTCAAAAATATAGAAAAGAGCATAAATATCACTCACCACTTGGAGCCACGTCATACATGACATGATCTCGTCCTTTCCTTCGCATCAGTCGGACGACGACGAAGGCAACAATGGTCGAAACGACGATGGCCACACCCAATCCAATATACAGAGCTAAATCAGTCTCCGCAACGGCTCGAGCAGCTGCAAACACAAAGAAAAAATAAGATAAAAAATGCAATAATTAATCACCTTCGTGAACAGACTTTTTTTCTAATTATTAGACTTTCTTCACATATGACCCTATAGGTATGTGGTGTGGTGTGTGCAGAGCAGAGGTGAGTCTTGTGAAGACTTGTCTCCCGTAGATTCGTAAGAATCGAAGATTTGTTCAACCGTAAAGTGACCATTATGAGTGCGCACGTAACACAGTGCTAGTACCAAAGATCGACATGCTATGATTCTATAGATAACCCGGGAACATGCTCAAGGTGACTAGGTATATCCCATCCAGTAGCGTATTCAGGATTCTTTTGAGGTAGGCTAATAGGAAAATGGTTCATTGTATTTAGTGTAAGTTTCCAAACAATCTTTTATAGCTTTTCAAAAAGTCGGAATTTTTATTTTTCACGTTTTTTCAAAGAGTCGGAATTTATGTTTTTTACACCTTTTCAAAAAAACGGAATTTTTATTTTTTACATCTTTTTAAAAAGTCGAAATTCTTATTTTTTACTTTTTCAAAAAGTCGGAATTTTTATTTTTTACGCTTTTTCAAACAGCCTGAATTTTTGTATTTTACACCTTTTCAAAAAGTCGGAAGTTTAATTTTTTACGCTTTTTTAAATAGTAGGGGTTTTTATTTTTTACACCTTTTTAAAAAGTCGGAATTTTTGTATTTTACACCTTTTCAAAAAGTCGGACTTTTTATTTTTCAAACTTTTTCAAACAGTCTGAATTATTATTTTCTGAACGTTTTCAAAAATTCTCAATTATTAAAAGTTACAATTTTTTCAAAAATTCCTAATTATTATGTTGTACACTTTTTTAAAACGTCGGAATCATTATTTGTCTTTTTTAAAAAAGTCAGAATTTTTGTTGCTACACTTCTTCAGAATCTCGGAATTTTTTTACAGCTTTTCAAAATGTTGGATTTTTTATTTTTCCTCTTTATCCAAAAGCCCGAAATCTTATTTTTCGACTTTTTCATAAAGTTCAAACTTTTATTTGTTTACACTTTTTTAAAAACTCCGCATTATAAAGTGTATTAGTTGCTTTGATGTTCCTATATTGTCTATAAACCATTTAATTTAATTTTTCTCAAAATTCCGCGGTTGAAAGCTGCCCACCTTGCCTACCTCTGGATACGTTATTAATCCCATTGAATGTTAACCAACGGTCAATTGAATCTAACGCATTCCCATTCATTCCATTCTCTTATCGTTAGCTCAAGATTAATTCAGGACTGCTACGAGGATGCAGGACGATTGATCAAGAACAAGAACAAGAACGGTCATTTACCGATGCACATACATACATACATACATACATACGTACATACGTCCATGTGCACACCACTTATCTTTGGCTACCTACCAAACGTGTATCCACCCCGCCTTAACCTGGAAAATATAAGCTCCCATTAACTGGATGTGGCTGGAAATTCCTAGCCTCGATAAATTCAACATTTCTTCCTACCATTGCGTTGCATTGCGATTGCGATGCATTTACCACCTCAGCTTTCGATTCGATTACATTACGAGGGCTTCCTTCTCAAATGATTCCCAGGAAGGAAGAAAAGTTGTAGTCGTGGAAGTTGTAGAACCAAGCTGTTGGTATAGTGGCTTATGTAGACTTCGACGCACGAGGATTTCCCATTAATACACCGGAACCAGAACCAGAACCAGAACTACACTTGCCTATACTCAAATACTGAAATGAAATACCCACACCTCTTGGTTAAAAACTAAAACGAGACCCAGAACCAGAACTAGGAAAGTCACATAATACTTTCATTATATACCACTACATATGTACATTGCATTGTCATTGACCAATCGATGATTGTACTGAATAGAATAGAATAGAACAGAAAGCACTTTTTTTCGCAAAGAGTGAAAATCAATTCTTGTCACAGTCGTCCCTTCCTTTCTCATTCTCACTCATTCTCACTCATTCATTAAGCTTTCTATGAAAGCCCAGTAGTTACCTTTTCCTTTTTGTTTCCCGAGTACCTACAGTTATGCACTGTTCTGTCTCCACTGTCATCCAACCCAATCCAATCCAACTCACGATGCAATGAAAAGCATCAAGGGTGAAAGTGAAAGGTTTCCAAGGCATGCCATACCATACCATACCATACCATACCATACCATACCATACCACACCATTCACCATTGTATCACACACACACTGCACTTCAAAACAACACAGGATAAGACAAATGAGCAGAGGCTTAATTATATCCTCCAATATAGTCTCTACTATATACAGTGGACTCGCGTTATGGTGACACCAACGTCAAGGGACAGTGACATCGCTTTTATGTGACTATAGCAAGAATGTCATTATAGATGCACATATAATGACACGGAGTCACTATATAAAGTTGTTTACTAAATTCATTGGAATGAGTCACATGTTATTATTCAACTCCCGCAACACACCAATGACAATATTTTGAAACAAATTCCACACACTGCCTCATTAATCAAAGTAGTCTTGCATGCACAAAACGAATATCTCCATACTGGATTTTGCATTACGAGTCAGATTTTTAAAAAATATCCATAAATGTGAAAATAATATTAACAAATTTTGGATGTCATTATGGCCAATGTAAATATGCAGGGATTTCATGTAAAGGGGACTGTATTGGAAATCATGGGATTATAACAAGAATGTCATTATAAAAATGCCACTACCGTCAATAAACTCCTATGCATTTATTTTAACGGGGACGCAGTGACATGTCACTATAACGCGATTCAACTGTATTACATTTCATACTATACACCAGGGATAGTCTTTTTTCAGAAACGGGTATAAGTTTAGTACGGCATTAATTCAAGATAAGCATAGTTCATTCGAATTCTTAACAAAAATGTCTTTTTCTTCTTTTTTGAAAATCAGGAATCAGATTCTGGATCTTTTTGGGTGCATAATTATTTAAATTTGAAATGGAAACATGATAAGAACAGCAACTTTGAGCATGAATTTCAATATCGGCAATTTTATTAAAGATACCTCGTTATAGGCGTTGGAAAGAAGTAAAGCAGTTGCAATTCAGATTCGAACAAAATTCTGAAATTACAATTGCAGATTTGTCTTTGACTAAATAAATAAGAACCTTGTGTTTTGCTAAAAATCCCACTTCCATTCGTGTCTTGACTGCAAACCGAATTTCGTCCTGAGCTAGAACAGAACGAAACACTTTCTGGTCTTATCTTGTGTCAAATTCTGACTCTATATGAGCCTTAATTCTTAATATTATTTTCATTCGTTCTTTTACTTAAGCCCCATTCATTTTTGCCTAAATTTTTGAATTTTTGAAAACCCCTTAGGTTAAAGTAAGTGTGCATTTCCGTTCGGTGTTTTAATCAGTTGCAGCAAAACCATCAATTTTATTTGATTGGAATTATTAAAGTGATTTCAGTTTGCTAAAATGCAAGAAATCAGAATCAGTGAAAGTCGTAAGTTGATGTTTGGGCTTTGCCTGCTTCTACTTTTGGGTATGGCAATGTGTGCCTCCATTTCTGCGGACGATGAGGATACATTGAAAAAACGAATCACATCCGAAATAGACGGTTAGCGAACACGCTTATTATTTTAATAACAAAAAAAATCAGCATAAGACGTATGCACATTTAACAGTTTTTGGCCGATTCTTCTTTTTGAGAAATGCGGGCTAAAATAAAATCCAAAATTTGCAGCAGCATTTCTCCAATTAAAACGCATAATAATGAGAAACTTTAGTAGATGTAAAATTGTTAAAGAAATTAAAATATAATTTTGACATTTTAAATAAGATAGCACTTTAATAAATTTTAACTGACCTTCGAGTAATTAAATCCAAAGTTGGTATTGTAGAAAAGTAATTCTAATATTTTGTTTTAATTTTTCTGGTTTCAGAAGTATTTAACGAAGATCTAATCTGTCCATCTGGTGTTGCCAATGAAGTCAAAACTTGCGTTATGCCAAAAGGGAAATTAGTTTCTGGCGCTTATTGCATGTAATTACTTAAACTCTTAATAATGTTTATTAATCAATTTATTACCAATTTGCACACAAAAATCTGCACTTTAAAAAAAACCAGTTGAATGTTAAATTTTGAGATCATTTTTTTGCAAATTCACAATAGGCTTTGCATATGAAAATAAGTAGTTTTTAAAGTCCATTTTTTCATGCATCAAATTTCAGACACTTGCGCTCTGTTTTTATTTTTAATGTTACAAACAGGGTTTTCAAAAAAGTGTGGGATTGTTTGAAACTTGGCTTGCTTAAATGTCAATATGGAACAAGTTTTGTGGAACTCGTTGGACCCAGGATTAATTATGTAGCTCTTTCGCACGGATGCCCAGCGGTAACAACATCTGTAACGATACCTCAATACAATTTCAATGGTATAAACGGAGATACGCGAGTAACTGACCAGAATATGGTGAACACAAAATTCCAAGGTACTTACAGCTAATAGAGAAACGACTTTGAATTAAGCAACCAAAATGTTGTATCATGTTTTCTTCGTTGTAGATTTACCGGACACAAGCCGAAAAACCGTGATATTTTGGTTCTCTTTTGTCATTTTTTTGGTGTGTCTGTTTTGTTGTTTAATTTCAAAATGCTGCGGAAACAGAAGCTCAGAAGCCCAAGCAGGTACGTAGTAAAAATTAAACAGTACTAAAACCGGAAAAATTCTATCTTCTACATCAAAATTCTTGAATCCTGGACTGTTTGTGTTCTAAAAAGGTGCCACACTTTCTACAGTGTTGGTAAAGAATGAAAAATAGGAGAGTGAAAACACGGGAATACCAGTTGGTTCTTTGCTTGGTACCTTCCATGCGTTGCTTCTGGTTGAAAAACTTGTAGTAAAATTTTATGGTTTACAATTTTAAGATGCATTTTGTATTTGTATGTAAAAATTATGAAAGAAAAATAATAATATCGTATTGGTATCAATTCTGAATTAGGGCAAATATTTCTCCCATCTCAAAGGTTGTATGTAATTATTGGAATAAATTTTGGATTAAAAATTGTTGCATTTAATACTATGAAAATCACGGTTATTAAATTGTTTAATTATAATTATGTATAAGTACATATGAAATTAAATCTTACCACAAATTTTTCTGAATAAATTTCATTATCATTATTGTACCATTTACATAATTGCATTTGTACCTTCCCATCTTTCTTTTTTTGAGTTTTAGTTTCATAAAGTCAATAATAATCTACACTCAAATCGTTAATGAAGTTGGAAATAGCATATCAAGGATAACTGGCTATGTAAAGGAGTTTAATTTTCTCCCTCAATTACTTTCTTCGCAAATCATATTTCAAAGCGTGTAACGTAAAACTTTCTGAACTTCGTATGTATAAGCAGCCTAAAGCCTTACACTGTTGTAGAAAACTATACTGTTAAGTTCAAACTAATTACTTTTCAGGTATGTCGTATGTAATTATGTACTAAAACGCAACCAGATTTTTCTGGCGTACTGTAATTACATTATTTTATCGTCTCCTCGGTAGCGTAACCAGGATTTTTTTGGCGTAGGCGATATTGCTAAAGTTAATTATATCTAGTGCAAGTTTTTGAAAAATCAATATTTTATTTCTGTAGCAATCTCGTGTAGGCTTAGTTGAACTTTCTTCTTGTGCAGTGCTAAAAAATACTGCATCTTATGCACTATCAGCTAATTAAAAATCGCACCTTTTACGTGTAAATTAAGAAGAACTCCGCCGTTTTCGTGTAAATTAAAAAAAACTCCGCCGTTTTCTTGTAAATTAAAAAA
>JAAXYX010000768.1:0-31194 GCA_036851915.1 Ptenothrix huangshanensis | reverse complement strand
TCCCGTCGACAGTCCGGACACGTCAGGTCCAGTCCAGTCATTTCAGTCAAGTCAAGTCAATGCAATTTAAGTCAGTTGCGGTTGCACAGTTACTTTCGTTGCGATTTCATAAGCCATAAAAGTGTTGACTTGGTTATTCGTCAATACAAATCGAAATCCAATAGAGTCCTGTACAGTGTCCAGTCTCCGGTCTTATCGTCGGTCGTAATATATAACAACCATAATAGTAATTACTATAATTCATTTATTATTCTTATTACAAATAATTATGGATTATTCATTACCAATTGTCAATTGTGGGTTATTGGTATGGAACATTGACATCATGCATGCATTGGTAGTAGAATGAAAAATCAGGATTTAATGTTTGGTTTTTCGATACTTTTTATCGTAGTGTATAATCATTATTAAAGTTCTTAGTGATTGTGGTATCCTAATACCAAATGCTAATTCGTGTCATTATTAAACTCTTGATTCTCATCAGGAATTTGGAAATGGTTTCTTGTACGCGGACAAGTCCAAAATCACATGTTCGCCATTCATCATTCGGGAGAAAATAATGAATAAGGGAAATTGAAATTCCAGGTCCGTAAGCTCGACCAAGATTCAAATGAAAATTCGAAATTATATTGTCTCACTTTCAACTTTGAGAATTCACGTTAGCTTCAGTTTCCTGCAACAGATTGTAAAAGAAGATTGACTATTGAGATAATACATGTACAACTTCTCTGGAGCTGTGTTTGTTACTGTGTTGTTGGCGAGTAGTGTGTAGAAAAGAAAATGAAGGGACAAGACGAATTGCAAGAAAAATTACAAGAATCATTGATAACTTGCAGCGTTACCAGATGAATACATTTCGATGTTCTTTTCACGTCCGAATCAAATCAGACCAGCATCTCCGCCGTCGTTGATAGTACATCGTTCATCTTGAATCGTTCGTCGTTCATCATGTTTTTGACTGTGCCTCTATTTCCCACTTCAACTGATGTTGATTGTTTGTTATTTGTAGTTGGATAGTCTGTTCAAGAATCTTATTTAATTGCATATACATATATACATCCTGATCGTGCCGCACTCAAGTCACAAAAGTCAAGTCACAATTTTACAAGAGTAAGAAATCTCAATAGTGTTACAGTCGTCATCGTCGATCATCTATATATTCCACGTTCAAGCTCTCATTTCTATTTCGAAAGTTCAGCTTAAAATTTCGAAATACAAATGATACGAATCCATTCGAGAGACAGCTACTGAGCTACTTGATGTTTCATTTCATTCTTTACGCTTCACGTTAGCCTAACTCGAATACCGTATTTTCTACAATAATATAATATTACTGACACCTGTGTGTATTCAATCTACTTTCAACTTTCGACTCATTCTTCATTTACAAGAATATAGATTTTTACTTTTACAATCATCATGACGAAGAAAAAGCTCACCGACCTACCTCAAACTCATCAGGTGAGTTGAAGTTGTAAAATTGTTTTGACTTTTGCGTATTTCATTCCTTCCTGCTGTGCCATATATTGCCAATCAATATCAATATTATGGTTTGCACAGGTAGCTGATAGATTCTGTTTGACGTTTGTACCCACATTACCACGAGTAACACCTAGTATTGATATTCTGATTATTCATTATGAATATTTATCATGTGTTGCGTACGGATATTTCCATACACATGAGTTATGTGCAGGAGTCGATTGTCCCATCAATGCAGTTTAGTAGTTATTATTTATACTAATATTTGTACTTGAGTCGAGCTATTTGGTATATTTATATTATAAAACCCGACCACAATTGACGATCTGTGAGTCATTATCATATTATTATTTATTAGGAACAGAACATGACATGGACATGACAATTTGCAAGTTAAGTTAAAGGCGAGAGAGGGGCGTTTACTGCGTGTAAAGTAAACGAACTCTGCTCTACTGATATCAGACGGGCTAGAAGAAGATACAAATGCAAGAGTGGGTGCATATACAATACTTGACTTGCTACAACTTTGTAAAGCTTTATAAAAGAACTCTACTGCATAGGAACTAGGAATAGTAGGAATACAAATAGATAAAGATAGATACATCACACAACAGTGAACAGTCTGAACTGAACAGTCTCAGTCACGATTAGACACAGTACAGTCGTGCATTACAGTCGAGAAGGACTATACACATGTGCGATGGCTGCGATGCAAGCCCATCAGTGAAGGGGGTATATGATTCTTGGTGTTTTTTCGAAGTGGATGGTAATAGTGTACTGACTTCGTATCGTAATCGTAGTTCGTGTCACTCTTAAATACAAAATACTCTGGATGGCTGACTGGTTGGCTGGTTGCTTTTGGTCAGGGGTTAGCAAAGGATGTTTGGAAAAATTTTGTAGGTAAATGAACAGCATCACACATTCTACATAATAAGTTTATAAGGCTATTCGATTTCAGTGTGCATGTGGTGGTGTGAGAGGATTGTGAATAATCAGCATCAGTGTTCAATGTTAACTTTTATCTGACGTTGCGAGGATTTTATTCTAAACCTCAATGTCTTGTCGAATGAGTATTCTTCCAGTTCGATGATAGCAATGAAAATGGAGGGTGACCATGTGGAAGTGGAAGCATCGACAAACCAACAACAGACATTACAGTATTTTTTCAAATGTGTTGTTGTGTTTTCCAGATGCATGCTTTCATGTGTTCTATAGGATCCACAACGAAACGTTCATTGTCGAATATCGCTTGATTTCACAGCAACTCACTGCCGGACAACGTATAATTACAGCTTACAAACCATAGTCATAGCTAATCTACTAGTCTTGACTTGCTATGGCTGAAAGAAATGAATTTTACTCGCAGTAAAATTAGTATCTATTCACCCAGTTCACCAGTCATTGTAATTATTTTGCTTTTAAGCATATGGAGGTATATATGTTCACGTATTATGTTTTATTATCATTTACTTCCTATGATACGTTGATTTTCTTGTTGTCAGGTTTTAAGGTTATTTTTAATTGCATCGTCAGAGTTAGGGAAAAACATTAGTTTCATTTTGGAAATACGTTAATAGTTGTACCCTAGTCTTTTTCGTAGGAAATATTATTACTAAAAGATTGAATTGAAAACATTATGAAAATGCTCTATGGTATGACGTATGGCGATCAAGTTTGATCGTGATACGAATAAAAAGAATTTGTTTATTAAATTCAAATGCAACACATATATTTACTAGCACTAGGTTGCTCTTTTAATTTTTGTATAACCAATAACCCATTACTGAACTACAGTTTTTGTTCATTGGTATAGTACCTAATTGTGTAGTACACAACGACGTGATATACGGATGTTTACTTTGTAATAATATATATATTGTCTACTGAGTTGTAGTTGAATGGTAAAATATTATTTTTATGTTGCATTCATGTCCGTCATGAATTTTACGAATGATACTAAAATATCTATTTGTGTCTTTGAAGGCATTTGTGGTTGTAAATACAAAGGATGAATTGATACCAGAAGATGTTATGCCATCAGAGTTTTCGCGAGAATGTAGATAGGAGCGTACTGAATCATTATTAAATGATGTCTTTTTGTACTGACTTGCTTGTGTTTAATATGGTTCAATTGAAACAAGTCAGTTTAGCAACTGACGGCGAATAGGGTGTAATTATACCTACACTATATATGTATATTACTGTTTCTGCTTGTGTTTCGCCGGATGGTAGTTATGTAGTAGTTTGACTTGTACACTGTGCAGAATGTATGTGTACCTACTTAATTTTCTGCAACTAGTCACGTCACATCATTATACGTACCGAGTCCCTGACAGTTTCGTTAATTTGCAAGCCATTTCTTTCCAGTACCCGATTGTAACGGGACGACAAGACAGATTCAGCATGGAAAATTCCTTGATAAACCTTGGGTTTTTCTTTTTGTGTTACGTACAAATGTAGCGAACAAAATAATGAGGAAAACAAGTAGCCGTTTCAAATCGGAACTATACATACATAATTTTGGCTGCTGCTGGAACGTTCTGACCGGAGAACCAAATAAACATCCAACTACCTACCATCTTTATAAACTATGCAAGTTTTTGCTCTTATAATTTAATCTCTCGCCTGTGTTCATTTTCACTGCGTATTAGCTTCCCTCTAAAGTATAATCGCGGAGAGTCAGCTGAATTTAAATGAGACAAGTAACCATGGTCTCATTAAGCTTTAAGTTTCAATTACCATTTGCCCTGGTACATGACTTCAATACATTTCCAGTGCATTGCATGTTATTAAATTCCTCCACTGAATTCATGACACATTATTTACAACTCAATTGAAGTAATCAGCAGTAATGTACGTAACTCAGTTACATAATCCGTGGAGGTTCATTTTTCGCCATTAATTTAAAAGAGCATTCAACCTTTGGGAAACTATCTTTAACAGTTCAGTTCAGTTTAGCGTAGAAAGTAATACAAAATATGTAATGTATTACACATTTAAACACATTGAAACCTCCAATCAAACTACCAAAACATTGACTACTTTTTGCACAAAGCTACTTTCCAAACTTCGATAAAATCTGAAAAGGCGTTTTTGTTTACATGAAGTAAGAAAATCACCCTAACATTGTAAGTTTTATATTGCGAAATAATTGTACAGTGAAAACTTAAAGCTTTGTTCTCAATGAATATTATCTATCAGATTATTATCTTCTGTTAATTACATCTATAGCGTACTCACTTTTTATCTACGGTATTAATCTTTCACACTTGTGGGGTTATTTTTTCGCCACTTTGTCGTAAAATGCCCTCGTGTGCCTCTTAGCTTTATTCTTGGCTCTGTGCTCTCCCCGTACGGTTGTAGTCTTCCTCTTCACTAATTGCCGGTCAGAAAAAATGTTGTTTTTAAATGTTTGTTTACGCGTACACCGTTTGCCTACTATATCATCTAAAATCCACATAGTTCGTTTAATGGTTTGAAAAATGATTTTTTGGAACTGTTTTTGTTACGAATTTTTCATTTTTAAAATAAATAATAGACTTACACCTAGTCGCCTGGACTTACACCAAACTTTCTCAGTTTTGCTCAACCCATTTCACTGCCAAAACTTGCCGTGAAAAATACGTATATATATCTCCAATTAGCAAAGCAGCGTGGGGCATATCAGTTTCTGACAAAAAACAAAGAGGGGTAGGTATATTCATTTAAAACTATGTGCTCTGTTCTGTTGCCTCCGAGCGAGCAGATTATACCTACATCTTACAACTACAACGATATAGTTCTGTATGTATATTACTACATGAGATACATGTTACACCACATGCCCACTCCACTCGTTGTCTTTCTTACTTCGTACCCTATCTAGTAAAACTATTAAGCATTTCAATAAAATTTGTATACATAAACAGAAAAACATCGAAGAAGATTTTAAGTTAAATCAAATAAGTCAACATTAACGGTGAGGTCAGAAGGCCGACAGAATGCAAACATTTTAATATCTGCCCTTTTAAATTAAGAAAGCAGAATGGCAGGTGTTGACTTTATGCGTTCAATGATTACGCATAGTAGTTATGTTATGTACGGGTGCACGGTACTCGTATTTAAACGAACCAAAACTGCGAATCTTGAACTAAACTCAGCATGATTATAATGCGTTTGGGTTGCCTGGCGACCGCAATAGGAAATATGTGATAACGGGATAAGCTTCAGCAAAATTATTAATATTATTATAAATTATGTTGTGTTGTGACCAATGGACAACTGCAAATGTGTAAGGGATTACATACAACGATGCTCTTGTTTGTTTGGGTTGGTGTTCGCTGTGATTGCGATGAAGTTGAGTGGGGCACTACGTTAACAGTAAATCTGTGTAACTAGTGTTGAACGAGGATGGCCCTGACTGTGATCTCAAAGTGTGAATATTTGTGTACACATAGATAAATGTGTGTTTGGATTTTTGGAATGAAATAAATCTCGCTGTTAATAATTACGTTTATCAGTTTCTAGTCAAGGCAGTAGACAGTATTATAGAAAATGTGGACATCGACGGACAGACTTAGAATTAACTGTGCAGATTTTGCAGGAACAAGTTAATTGATGGTAATATAAAAATAATGTCCTCATATCAGAGATGCAGTGTTTAACATTGTACGTGTTTAATTAGGGAAGTTACAGTAGCTAATCACTCTAGGTCGGACAGATACGAGCACTAGTGGTGTGTCTAGTATATTTATGACATCTTAAAATGTGGGTTATCTAGTTTATGTTATGTACCGATAAAATCATTAAGCAAATAATCAAATCGTGGAATGCGTCGAATCGTGAGTGATAATCGCATGGCGTAGTATCTAGTATAATAATTATTTTGAACAGACTAGTTGGAGCGTTTAGTGTGATTTTAACAAGGCTGTGATATTGTTTTGTATTTTCAGTCTTTACTAGAAGTGAATGAAGATTTGGAGTGATCAAAAATCGTAGGAGTGGAGGAAATCAATTGACGAAGTTAACACCATTGAGTTTGCACGGAAGAGCCGGGCTACGGGCCGATATAGAAAAAGGCGAGCGAGAGCTCACTCCATGGACAACAGAAGTATCGGTGGCGGTCGTATGATGACCTCATGGGCTCAAAGAATGCATCGAAGAGCGGCTACTCTCGGCACCGTCGTTACTTCTTGCGGACATCCTACAGCTCCGTATCCTCGACGAATTGAAAAGTATGATGAACTGTTAAATTGTTTCTTGTTTCGCATTTTGTTATTTGCAATATTTGCTAAAATCTAACTACAGCTTTATAAATCATTTTTTGTGTAACGTTTTGTGTTTTGATTTGAAATTGGTAATTTCAGAGATTTAGTTATGCAATTGCGAGGCGTATAAAACGTTGTAACCACATAAAAATACACAATTTTATTCATTACTTTTTATTATATTACGTAAGCCAAGCTACGCATTGCAAAATCAAAAACGGGAAAATGGAAGTGTTATGTTTGTGCGACTTTGTAATTTAATTTAATTGCATTAGTGTTTGCTAGCTATGTACGTAAAATTTACATGAATGAAGTGAAGTAAATTAGGAGTATTACGTAGACCATTAGAACCATTTGAAGTTAGGGTAGATACCAACCAAGCTGAGTAGTAGCATGAACCAATGCTGAATAGTAGCATTGCCCTAACGTAGCAATAGTTCTTGTTTGTAATTTACGAAGAAATAATTATATAAAGCGTATTCCAAGCTTTACCCATAAAGAGGCAAAAAGTAAACAAACTCGATCACTATTTTGTGGTATTTACAACTAATGACGAATGGCATGGTTGATTATATACAGTTCCATTATGTTGCTATTGTATCTGCTTCTGAGTATATTTCTCAATCATACCATTACTATGGTTTGCGGTTGATTCAAATTTGATGTTGTGACAACATCCACATCCTTGAGTGGTTGAGTGTTGTGTTATCTTTTCATAAAGGAACTGCTTCATCACATGTATATGACTGTAATATTTGAAAATGCATGTATGCAAGTCAATAATTGAAGCCTGGAAAAGCACAAACATTATGCGAATAAATTACAGAATTTAGCCATACCCGTTCTGGATTAGTATTATGGTATTTTCGGGTTTTCAGTATTTTATTTATTGTGGTGTAAAATTTACTATGTAGGTGCTGCTATGTTTGTTTGGTACGATGTTGATATAAGTAGCTTAATGAAGTATGACAAGTTAATATTTTGTAATGATAATTAACGTATACATGTCATGTTGTTTTCCAGAGTAAAATTTGGTATCCCTTTGGATGAAGTATGTAAGAATGACATTCCAGGACCTTTATTGGTTAGTTAACAATAACATATTATTCATAGCTCCGATTTTTAGTTTCAACAATTATTATTAATCGTACAGTTATTTAAGTAGTAAATAATCTAATGTTAATATGCAGTTATGCAGAAGGACAGTCATGAACGGAATTGCACTGTTACATATATTATAATCTAGATTATTTGTTTTAATTTAATTTTAGGTTTTGATATTGAAGCTAAACAAAGAGGCTCCCTACAAAAAAGATGTGTTCCGTGCTCCAGGCCATCAAGGCAACATGAAAAAGTTGATACATTTCCTTCAGAATGGTCGTCTAGTAAACATTGATAATTTCTCAGTACACACTATAGCGTCCGTGTTGAAAAAGTTTTTACGTAAATTGCCGGATGGTATATTTGGCCATGATGGAGAGCAACAGCTTTTCCAAATCATGGACATGTTAAGTATAGAAGAGCAACGGGACCACATTCATTCGTACGTTTTGCGTTCATTAGTATTATATCTCCATTAATCGTTTTTATTCAAAGTTTTGCTCTACGTTGAAGTATTTTATGCGCAACTGGACCTCAGTTTTGCTTTCGTGTCAAAATTCTCTCGTCGACTCTTTTGAATTTTTGATTTTTTTAGATTGATATCTTCACTGCCCCTATATACTCAGAGACTCGTCGTTCTACTATTTGGAACTTTCCGAGTAATTGCCTCTAACTCAGAACGATCACAAACTGGGATGACTTCGGAAGCATTAGGGGTATCAGTAGCTCCCTCGTTTTTCCAAAGTTGTGTTTCCGATGGGAAGCAAGCCAAAATGGAAGATGTGATGAGATTTAAGGTAATTGTTCTTGTAACCTGAAACTTATGCATTCAGGTGTGAGTAAATGTTTTCCAGCATATTTCTAGTTGTTAGCAGTTCAGTCGTTTTATGGTATTATAATTATAAATATTATCATGATGAAGTTCCAAGGTGCAGTGATCTAATGATGTATCGGTATTCATTCTTATCCTTCAACTCCTGTTTCTTCTTTATGTCGATATTTGGTATTTTGCTTGCGTTCACATAATTTATTGTAAGTATCTATCAGGATGTATTTTTAATATACTAAATTGTTCTCGGTTGGGCTTTTATTGTTGACAATATATCACATTTGGCTCTCTTGTTGGAATCATTACACACTTGTTATTTCTGCTACCTGTGGTGTCAATCTGGAATAGTCTTCGCAGCATAGACGTGAAGATTTATGTTGTAATTTGATTAATGTCTTCTTTGTAGTATCTTTCAATTAGAACATAATTAATCCCTTTGAGAGTTAAACGTCGAAAGAAAACAATGCAGCTTAAAATGTGTCTGCCACAGAAGTCGAGAAGCAACGTGTTTTGATTAAGTGCACAACTTAGTTACAGAAATTGTAAATTTACCGCCGATTTTTTACTTAGAATATGTTTGAGATTTTTCCTCACAATGATTCGTAGGTACCCCGTATGTTTTTGTATACGAACATTATTACTTAGTATTCTGAAGTGTGAGCTATTTTGGTGTGACAGTGAAAATTATAATTATGTGGTAAAATAGTGATCGTTACAAGCATCCAGAATTTGAACACTTCTCTTAGCTTTGCTTTACCTCGTCACTGATACGATACAAAACTCGTTTTTGAGGGGTTCATAAGTCTGCAACGAAAAAGGTTCGAATCTTTGAACACCTAGCACCTGAGTGACGTGAGCATGCCAATTTCTAATCAGGCATATCATATCCTTTCCTGGTGTGGTCAGTAGTATAGCACTAGACGTGATTACCCCAGCGTCAGCGTTTTTTAAAAATCCAATGCCCTCAGTCCTTAGCCTTAAATTAATAAGATAATTAGATCGTTCACAATTGCGAGCTGAATTCGTAGTAACATTTTATTTTCTTCAAAATTGTTGAAGCCTACATTTGAGAACATTTCTTTGATATTTTTGAAGCCTACAATCATGTGACTCTAATACACAATGTTTGTTTCTATTTTGTGAATCAATCGATAAATCGGCTGAATCGATTCAGGCTGAGGTTACCGTAAGTGAATCCATTTAATATCAATTTTTTATTGCTACTGCAATGTTGCCATTGTCATAGATAATTATATATAGTTTTTCATTGATATTTCTCACCCCCACTCTTAGCCCCAATTTTTTTCACCCAGTTTAGTTGCTATCCTGAAGTTATAATTATCCAACATAGGACCTATTTTAGTGATTCGATTCTATACATTCTGTCGGATTTAATTGCTAAATTACCTTCTTTATGCCTGCATGCCTGTATTCTGTAATTTCTGTACTATACTGGTCGTGGCTTTTGTGAGTATCAACAATCGCTTTCAATGATTACTTGTATTATGTATGTTGATAATTTTATTTTTGACGCGTCCGCTAATTTTTATTTTAGGCGCATTTTAAAATTAAGTAAAAGTAATGTGCATAGTATATATACTGAACCGTCGGGCTATTACAGTTTTGTAGCAGTGACTGAAGAAACGTTTTTCTCTCTTTACGCATGCAAGTATTGGGTTGGATGTTTATCAGTAGAAAAAATTTTCATTTTCGAGTTCGAGTTCGCATAACTTTCAGATTTAAACGCGCATTTATTTAGTTAATTGCTTAAGGATTTTGCTTGTGTATATATAATTTGTTCAGTTTACGTATACTGGGAGGGCCGGATAGTTAGATTTATACTTTTAATTAGTTATTATTCATTCATTGCCTCGACACCTACGCCATGGATGCGATTCGTCCTATGTAGTAATTATAATTTACAATGATTTCAAAGTTAAATCCGATAAAAATTATTATGCGTTCCTTTAATTCATTATGTACATACTTTGTTGTTGAAAATGCACACTACGCTATAGTGTAGGCTTGATGTTTACTGCAAATCAAGTTATAGTCATACTTTATCAACACCTAACAATTTTATATCGTTTCTCCCCAAAACAGACATAATGTCATTTGTATTTAAAACAAAAAATTCGCGTAAACCTGTTTGATTAAACCTTCAGTACTGCCTTAGCATTGCATCGATGAGAATTGCAATTACCAGAATGGTATACAACAACGACTTTGGAAATCGTTATTTTGATTTTGAAATGAGTTCTTAATTATATTAGCCTTACACAGCCTGACGGTTCTTTGCTCTCAGATCTCCCACAGCTAAAAAAACTAGTTGTTCTTATAGGAATTTGTGGGTACACAAATCTTAAATGTTAGAGCATTTTACCGGCCAGAGCTCTAAGAGCAAAGTGAGATCCATCGTGTGTGCTGCTATCATGTACAATCATTTATGCTAGCTCTCGTACAGTTGCTTGTAGCACCTGCGTTTTGTGCCAACGCTTTTATTGGAAATATGCTGACGTGTTTAATATTTGATGGTGAATACTGCACACTAGTACACACGTTCTTGCTGTGCAAATCAACCTGAAACATCTTTGTTGTATGTTGATATGAATTACTGTACTTTTGGTTAGAATATTAGAATGAAGTTTAATTTTAGCTAGTGGTCGCGCTTCCTAATGAACGAATTTCACGAGAATAATACGATTTGTTTTGATTATAATTCTGTTTCGTTTCTTCCAGATGGCAACAAAAATAATGAAATTTCTAATCGATAATTTTGGAGTGAGTAATTTATTTGGACGAGAAAATTATGAATATTATGCTCGAATCACTGGACGTATCCTTAAAGTGGAGGAGGATTGGATCTTTAGCTTCCGCTACCCTCCGGACTATCTTGTCTCTCGTAAGCGAAGCTTTATAAATTGAATCAATATCGGTTGCTACATACATTCGACACGGGGCACCAAGGCATGATGTAGACTTTGGAAGCTTAGAATTAGAGCTTTTTGTTTATGTTAATCTGTAGGTCAACTCTCACTTCAAGCAGAGAAAACATGGTTGCAGTATGAATCTGAGAGGTGGGGTCTCAAGTTCAATCTGGAAGGTAAATAATTGAGCAGTCCTTTTTTGATAGTAATATAATCTATATTGCATGAATTCCCCGAAGTTCTGGTGGTTTACTGCATGCTGGAGTAAATTGTAGTTATGATTTGAGTTTGTAATGCATGATTGTTTGTTATTTTGCAAAATTACGAATAGTAGAAAACAGAAAAGGTTGAAATTAATACAACGGCCAGTACAAATGTTTGTGTTCAATTTCTGCCGCTGTATTACCTTAAGTAAGTTGGGGGTGATTGTTGCATCTAGCTCGTACGTGAATGCTAAAAGTTTCACCAATGCTTGGACACACGTAGAAAAATATTCTTTAAACTCACTTTTTTCATTATGGATATGGATATTACTAAACGTATTTAGTTGGTAAATATCTAATCAGCAGTCCGTAGCCTATGCTGTTTAGGCATTACTTTACGCGAATAGTGTTTAAGATAATCGTAAATGTAATATTATTTTGAAAAGTGCGGTTGGTCAAAATAGACCCAAGGAGAAGATACAATACATATGTAATTCGAGTGGTAGAAAGAAAATTGACCCGCTCGTGCGAAGTTTCACTTACCAAATACTTCAAGTACGTATTGTGTCGAATAAGCGCCGGGTCGCGTATAAGCGCCGGGTGCAAATAAGCACCGGGTCTGTATATGCGCTAATGTAAAATAAGGTGTAAGCAATATTCATTTTTTGCTATAAGCGCCGGGTGCAAATAAGTGCTGGTCTAAAAAGTTAAAAAATTTAATAAGCGCCCGGCGCTTATTCGACACATTACGGTAACATGAATTGCATTTAGTTAAGCAAAATGCATAGTTACATTATGGTTTACAAATTCAACGACTATATATGGAATAGGTTGTCTGAAATTGATTATTGTTGGTTTGTTAGCAGATATTTTGTTGTCTTATTGTGATAGTGTTTTCCGTGTTAGTTCGCTTTCTGTGACCAGTGTAATTAAGTTGAAAATAGAGTCAGTTGCTAAGCGATCGCACTTAATTCCCGACGTGTTTAATGATTCTAAAAATCTAACGGAGAAACTTAAATGTCTATAAGATAGGTTAAATGTATATCGTGAGGCGCAAACCCATAAATTCCTAATCAAGCACAGTGGCGCGCATACTTATTTAACTTATTAGCGCTATGGCGCCACTGCTTCTAGGAATTTCGGGACATACCTACCTACGCTACTTTAATCTAAAGAAAATATGGATATACTTTGTCTTTTAGCTCATGATATATTAAATTTCCTTTTTGCAGAGTCGTTTTTTTATATTCGAAATAACTTAATAAAATGATTCAATTTGAATTGTTTGTGCTAGCAATGGGACAGCAAGAAGAAAGCCAGTCAACACCAGCATTAATCCAAGCATCGGATAGACTTGACGTAGAGGCGGAGCAGCCCAGTAGTTCCCTCACCATCATTCCAGAAAATAACCTACTGGAGAGCTATACAAGACTTAGCATTAGTCTCGAAGACAACGGCCTCTTCAAGGTTCCATAATCTTATTCAATTTAATTGCATTGTAACTTAACTTTTTATGACTAGTAATATGATATAAACATACATAATTACTTACCATTCCTAAAAAAGTACATTACCATTTTACATTGCCATAACCTTAAGCGTTATGTTAACCTGCTACCATTATCATTCATTACCCTAACGGTTACCATTTACATACCAATATACAAAATATATAGAAATAATACTTTGTTTTCATACAATATCATTCTAAGTTCTCAGTTCTCAAGATACATATTTAAATTTAAGTTTTCCTTTACACTTCAACATAAAACACAAGAATACAATTACACCTACCCTAGGTACTTATTCGTTCATTCCAAATTTATTCCTGTGTTGGTTTCGTTTATTGTTTTATTCAATCTTTAATCTTATTGTATTACTGTTAGTTAATTTTTCTATAAATAATAATCATGTTGATTTTTTTATAATAATTGACTATTATACGTGTTAATTAATGGAGGTGTTGGATTTTAAAATCACTCATATGTGCAACGTTAGATTCTCAGCTTTGAGTCATAGATAGTAATATTTAATGTACATAAGATAGTACCTAATAGAAGATGTATTTACATTCTAAAATTTAATTTATCTAGTAATGTTTTTGTGAGTAAAGGAGATTGTTGTTGTGCATGCTTTCATATAAAAACTAGTTGAACTGATGCTACCAGACCTGTAAACTCTACGCTTCGAGTTAAAAACAACTCGCAAAATTAAACCTACTCTCACAGAACAAAAGAAATTAGCATGAACTTCTACTATGGTCCAAGCTCATGATTTTAGCGAGATTAGTGACACCATATCTGTACTTAAAAAGTGTAGAAAGCGAAGCGACATAAAATAAATAATAATAGTATTGTTTGAGGTTGAAAATAATTAGCATTGTGAAAACACAGAAGCATGACCTCTAAGGTCATGACGGGTCAAATTTATTTTCCTAGCAGGCTGTTCTTTCTCATACAAAACATAGCCTTATTAAGCAATATTATCTTACAAGTGTCTGTTTCTTGTTGTGGGCCTACCTTTTACCTCTTTCGTGACACTGAGATCGCAGGTTAAATAATTGTTTTTGATGCCTGCAGTTTATACTTTATGCGTTTAGATTACAGGTCTGGATGCTACTACAAACACAAGGAAGAGAAGGATATATACTACAGACTAGCAAAATCCTGATCATGTAAAATTGAACATATAAAATGCTCCTTGTATTTGTGTATATGTAGTATTGTTGCTTTTTTCATTATTATTGTTTTTAAATATTATTTGCTCTCTTTATTTCTTTCTTTCTCTCTCTGACTCTTTCTTTCTCTATCCTGGTACTTTTTCCCTATAATTTACGTTCATAATGTATGTTAAATTTGAAATACCATCATAGTTTTGTACTTGATTAAAAGCCTAATTCCTGACTTGTTAACATGGATCGTTTTGTTTATTTTTATTATCGTTTATTATTACGTAGGCACTTAAATGTATTTAGATTATTGTGACTATTTTGAAAAATCGTTTCACCTGGTAATTTTTGTAAAATCTTCCATTGCTGTAGCTACCACCCGTTTCTTATTTGTAATAAGTCTTATTTTTGTTGTGGCTGTGGCGTACCTAAATTTTGATCTCAGGCAATTACTTACTTATTTGGTTTGGTTTTTTGTATGGTCCTACCTAAATTGACCGTTTTTTTCTTCTACTATTTCATGTAATTATCTAATCAAATAATTATGTTATTACTCTGCGAAAACTAAATCTGCTATATAGCTATAAACTTGTTTCCCCCTCATTTTTGTAATTGCACTTCTCCCGGGTGGTTATTGGGTCGTAAGAATTGTTAGTAAAAATCTGTGCAGAAACGATGAAACATTTTACATTTTTTAAACATGCTAACTCAACTTTGGAATTTTTGGAATAATTCTAGAATACTACTGTACAGATTAATCTGGCAGCAAATTGGCAAGTAAAACGTGAACTGGAAAGTTCATATATTTATTTTTATTTTGAAGAAAGGCCAAACAAATAATAAAAATAACTAACTGTTTAAATTACGTAATTGCTATTGTTTTATTGGTATTGGTATGATTCTTCTTGAAATTCTGGAACTTGAGTTGCCATGGTTTTAATTTTTGTAACTATTCACGGCAGAAATATCAAATTTCGACTGCATTATTGGTATAGTATTTTCTTTGTAATATATCTAACTTCGTTCATGTAAGTTTAAAATGAGGCTAAAGGTCATGAGTATGAGTTGTTTTAAATGAAGCTCTGCGTGTATAATTTGACAAAATTTAGTATTCAAAATCATTCATGTGTCCCTTTCGTTCTTTTTCGGCTTCAAAAAATCTCCTGCATTTGCATGTATGAGATTTATTTGAAAACCATATGAATTGCGTAATAAATTTTGTCAACTCCCTTCCACTGAGGTTTCGTAAACAACTAGCAGACAATAGTATTACGATATATCTTCATAAAGTATTACGATGGCAGTTACAATTAATCACTACATAGGGTTACTCTTGCGGGTATAACCAATCGGCGGCAAATCATGTGTCCATGTAAATATCTAATACTTTACTCGTATTTGGTGTTGTACAAAATTGATAATATTAGCTCACGATTCTCCTGTGGTTGTGCTATTCATACCACTAATACTAATTTACGTATATTTATGTAGTTGAGTATTATTTATTGGTGGGTATATATTAATTATATTGTAACTGGATAATTTTTGCTCATTCGTTTTTAGTAGTAGTAACATTATCTTTTTATCTGATGACTTGGGTGCAGTGACATCAATTCTGTCTTGACCTTCTTTAGTATTTCAAATTTTAAATCAAAGTGTTTTTTGACCCGTGGTGAGCAAAAATGAGGTTCAGATAGTTTTCAACATTTTTCAACGATTTTTAGCGTTTTGGTATGGTTGGTATGTGGTGCTGCAATAAAACAACAACAAACCTTTAATATTTGACTGCTAATTGTTGGTGGGAAAGAATAATGGGAAAATTCAAATATACCTAATGACAATGAGTGTTGAACTTGAGTGGAATGATTGAGAAATGCTGATTGAGTTGAAAAAATGTCTGTAGGTGCATGAGAGGCAAGCAGCTCGTATGAAGACTCGGTCTGAATGGTTTTTGTCACCTCTTGTTCCTGGTTCTAAAATGCCCAACGTTGACATTGACTCATCCACTGAGCTCTACATTCTTAGAGAAGATGTCAATAGAAACAGTTCTGGAGGTAAAATTCCAGCTACGTTTTACAAACATTTTTATTTTACATTTATTAATTTTTCTTTTCACTTTTACACAGAAATGTTAGAAATGAATGTAGATTGCTTGGTTGATGGGTAAAATGATAAAAATATTGAAAGCTACCAAATCCAGATCGAAATGAATACACGGACTTATACTGAGTCAAACTAATTGTGAAGGAGTGCGAAAATAAAACTCATTAAGTTTTTAGTGTTCCGGTTAGCAGTTTATATTTGGATCCGTTCTATGAACTAGTACATAACTCTCGGACACTCTTGGATCGGAAGGAAAATTTCTATTTTTATACTAATGTGTATGGTAATTTCAGGATGTACAGTGGTCTGTTAATATATTTTATTAAATTCTCCAATATGTTAAAGATGTGTTTACGGAATGGTAGAAAAGCCAGAAAATCAGTACTAGAATTTAATGTAGGCACTCTAATTCCATTGGTCTGAGAGGGAAATACTAACGTACACTAACCCACATTGTTACAAAAAACCGATATAATTTAGCTTAAGTAATTGACAAGTGGTAAGGCGTATCTGATGGACTACGACTGTAATAGTTTTTCCGTCACAAAAGTTACAGCCTCACTTAAAGTTTTAACAATAAGTATATTTCCAACAGTGATGTTTGAGCCAATTTTTGGAAGCATTACTGCTTTGACAATATTCTTTTACCCATCTGCCATGCAACTAGCTTTCAGGAACTACGAGTTTTGAATCTTTTTGTCCTGTTTGGAAGAAAAGCTTTTAATGCAAGATTTAATTTGAAATGTAAATTTTTGAGTCCTTGTACTGACTGACATTGTGATTATGACTTTGAATGACAGGATTGGGTAGTATTTTCAGTTCTAGTGCCGAATCTTTGAAACATTTACTACGAAGATCATCTAGTAAGGAAAAAGAAAGAAGATTAGTACGACGGAGTTCCAGTAAAAAAAACAAAGAGAATGGGACCAAAAGTAAGTGTGAGGCAGAATCTAGGGAAACGGAATCTTCCAACTCCAATGTTAAAGTGATGGACAAGATCACCCCTGGCAACAATAAGCTACAACAACAGCAACTCCAAGAGACAACTCCATATTCTCCGCATTCAAGTGCTGGTGACAATCGACCCATTTTGCTATCTGAGCAGGACTGCACAGAAACTGATGTACAAACTTTTCATGTGACCCTCACCTACAAACCCCGCATCTAGACCACAATATAATATTATTCATCTTCCAGTATTTTCCCACCACTATTATTTTTACATTAAATACTATAATTCACATTTAAATACTCATCCCTCTCCAAATAACATTTATACTATTTACAAGACGTCAACATCAAACATTCTGTTTCATTATTATTAAAGCTTAAATAAATCTATTAATATATATATATATATATATATCATATATATATAACTATATATAGTGTTTTTCAATTAAACTTGTTCGTTACATTACCTACTACCTTCTTTTTTCTTCATATTTCACTATTTTTGCATTTTTCATTTTAAAACGGTAACTTCTATCTTGTGACGACTCGTTTTAAAACGAGACAGAATATGTAAGCATGATACATGATTACTTTTTTTGTAATACACATTTGCAGCATGAATTGAATATTTACAACCATAAATGTGGCAATTATTACATATCAGAGTAGATGCGACGCTGAGATTACGACCTATTCATAACAATGACAGAAAACCCACAGCCTTTTATTGCATAAACTATAACGATTTATTATACGATTGTCTGGTTAATGACGCACATTGATGAATCATACCTCAATGACAGACAGTCAACAAGTGCAACCATTAAAAAAATAAACGAATCCAACGAAAATCAGCCAACGGAAAATGAAAAAATGAAAAGAAATTAAAAATCGTACTAATGAAAAATGAAATACATACTACAAATCGAAAAACTAAAAAGAAATAGAAAATTAAATGAAAGTCTGCTCAAAGAAAATAGAAGTCATATTAGAAGTTCATGTGGTCAATGGTCACAGACGATTACAATTTTACGGTCTATTTATCTTACTAACTAGTAACGTAAGGCATAAAAATGAGTAAGTGTTTTGTAGAGAATTTAATTCTGATTCTAAGCCACCTGAGGTCAGAATATTTACATGAAGATTAATTGACCTCAATGACCTTTCAAACAAACTAACTCGTATAATATATTATATTGGAAAAAGCAACCACACAAAAATAGGAGAAATAGCATTACTTTTTAAAAATAATGTAGGAATAATTTCAAAGTGACATAGGCTCAAAATTGTATGTCGAATGTCGATTTCGAATTTGAACTTGTTCTAACGAAAAAAGTCACCGTTTTGGCGGGAATGCTAGCCGATTTTTTTTCCATTAGTTTGATATGGTTACCAGGGTCTAACAAACAATTTTCGACGTCTGCTCTTAAGGACGATTGTCAGTGAACATTGTTTGTTTCCATGGCCATTTGAGGGACATGCTAAAAACCACTTTAGAACTTACCACCGTACGCCCAAACCAAGAATCGTATTAACCTCGGATTTGGTGATATATGTAGGAAATTGAATGATGATTCCCTGATTAACCTTCTGGAATTTAATTCCACTCCGCATGTATTATTGAAATTCAAAAAACTCTCAAAATTGTAGGGAAATTGACATTCGTCACGCGATTGTAACGACGCTAATGAACCATTGAAATTCAAAATGTTAATTACTGATACGGAATTTAATGAGGAATTTAATGGTATCACTCGTTTTTTTTATGCGAGCGATACTTTTTTTATGCGGTTGGAATCTCTGAAAGAATCTCAGTAATTAAGATTCTGGATTGATGACAGTTGACTGTTTGATGAATCAAACAAGTAAACAAACAACGAATAAGCGAAATTTTTTTCTTGTTTACGTTTGGCGTCTTTGTGCGCACAAAAATACTTCCTTGACATGTAATTCAAATGGAAAAACTCTCAAGATATTTTCGACGTCTGTCCTTAAATGGCTCGGTGCATCTTATTAAATTCCAAGTAGATTCCCTTTAGGCTAACAACTGTTTTTTTCCAGTTTACTGATACGACTTTTGGAAATCACCAACACAATTTGAAGATTAATATTTTTGAAAAACAACAACCTGTTTAAGTATTTATTGGACTTCATGATCACAACGAGAAAATGCAATACAGTGAAGGTTTTGAAAGCACAACAATTGCTGGAATTCATAATACGGTATAAATAAATAAATGTAATAAATTATTCATTAATAAATTAACAACATCCAACATCTATGATGTTTTAGATTTTTCATTTTCCTTGGTAGCTGTAAATAGAAGGAAAAGTGGAATGATGAAAGCCACGGCTCCGCACATGTAAGCCTGGGATGGTCCCACAGTCCAGAATAAAGCTGATGCTGTCAATGGACCAAAAGCTCTAGCAAGTGCACCCAGTGATCGGTAGATACCCAAAGCAACCCCTTTTTCATTGGGTCTAGGAACTCTAGCAGCAATCATTGATGTCAAACATGGAGTCACGACACTAGAACCTGTAAGTCGCAATAATTTAACAACAAAGTCATTTTCTTGCTCCTTCATAACTTTGAATGAAGTATAATCACTTCTCTTAATGTACTATGTACTTATTCATTATTAATTATCTATACCAACACTAATGAACGTACCAACAGAGTAACAAAACAGTCCCAATGCAAGTTGAGCTGAATCCTGGCTGTATCCAATTATTGCAAATGCTGGAACCATGATCAGCATTCCAATTTTAGCAGCGGGTTCTTCCATTGCGGTAGTTAATCTCCTTACTAAGGTCCCTTGTAATAAGGCCATTCCCAGACCCATGTATGCAAACATCTTTCCTTGATCCATTGGAGTGTACCTTAAATTTTAACAAAAGTTCAAAAATTGATAAATAGTTATTCTTTGCTAAATAGTTGCTTGTTTTAGCTGTTTAAGTTTTAATGAAATTCTACAATGTTTACTTGAATTTGTAATGAGTTAGGAATGTCAAAGTAAATTCTAATCCACTGTAGATAAATATATAGATGAAGTAAACCACTCCTATCGGTCTCAATTTCTTCCCCACAGAAACTGCTTTGAAACTAAACAGAGACAACGGAGACAAGTAGGTAAGGAGTGGTTGTAGATCTTTAAATTTAACTCGATCTTTCTGAAATTCATCAACCCAATTACCACATCAAAGTGTGCTCATAACATAATACAACAACCAAAATTCCAAAATTACATGACACTTCGTAATTGGATAATTGGCATACGCTAGTTTTAGGGTAATAGTACAAACCTCAGGTAATGTTTCAGAAAGAAAGAAATAAACGACGGATAAAGACATAAGAGAGAGAAAGCAGCATATCGCGGCAGCGGTTGTGTAATCTCCAGTTCCAGTAAATATAGCTCCGATTGCAGGTCCTGGTTGAAACGAAATTATTGAACGAAATCAAATGCTTAACAAATCAAATTTAATACCTTTGTGGTTTTGTGAACACTCAGAAATTAAATAGCCTATTACTGCCTATTCAAATAGCCTGTACATTTAAAACTAAGTTTAGATAAGCCTGAATTTTTGAATGATTGCTATTCCAAAATAGAAATTATTGCAGTAAATGCGACTCACACACTTAAAGTTTTCTTTCTTGCATTTGTAGGAATATTATATTAAATATTTGTACAATAATGTGTCCTGCACTAATACTTATATAATACATCTTGAAATTTAAAATTAATATTTACCCACAACAAATCCAACAGAAAAGGCACCACCAATTAAAGCCATCCCTTTGGGCCTCTTATCAGCTGTGCAATCATCTGCAACAATTGCTGTTGACAACGAAACATTTGCACGAGCCAAACCACCAACGATACGAGAAAGAATAAACACCATAAATGTGGTAGCATTGTACCAGAGTATGTGTGACGCAGAGATTCCGACCTATTGACAAAATATTAATAACAGTAAAAATTTGATGAATGTGGCTTATTACATACAAAACATGTTTCTAGTGAAAACCAATCAAGCCAACACAGAATATCATCGCAGACAATCACGATTTCACGTTCGTCTATTTGATTAATAATGAACCATAATCATACCTATCTCCTCCATGGCAAACTCTGAGCACGTTTAGAAAATAAAATGAAAAACGTTTAGAAAAACGTTTTTTAGAAAAAAATGCAAGCAGTAAAAATAAAAAGAAAGACAGCAAAAATAAAATGAAAAACAAAAAGAAAGAAAATGCACAACTTACCAAACAAAGTAAAAGAGCTTGTCGCCGTCCTTTCAGATCAGAGAAAGCACCAATAATGGGAGCAGAGAGAAATTGCAGAAAACAAAACAACGAACCCAGAATACCTCCAATTAATACTGTTTCGGATTGGGTTTTCGGACTACCAAGCAGAACTCCTAATTTCTTCGTAACTTGTGTAACCGATTGGTATAGGCCGCTTGCATCATTTTTCTTATAATGTTCCAGGACGGTAGGAAATAAAGGTAGAATTAAAGTGAATCCAATCAGGTCAATTACTAAGGCCAAAATTGTAACTTTTAAGGCCGATCCCATTTTGAATTGTTTTAAGTCTTCTTCGTTACCGAAATACAGGAAACCTATTCAACGTTAAGTCTGTCAGGTGCCTGTGAACATTATTTTAAAATTTTAGTTTTTAAATACAGAGAGTAATAATATGTAATAGTGGTCCCAACTCCACTGAGCAATTTACTCCAATAGATGTACCTATGTAGAAACTTGCAAAACTGTCACTGCAAAAACTTATGTGGGGTTTCAATAGAGCCGCGTGTTGCCGTACGTTCGATTATTCGGACGACTGCATCGAAATGTATTTTTAGAAGCTTTAAAATGAATGAAATCGCTACAATTAATTGATATTATGGGCCAATAAGAATTTTAATAACGTCTTTCTGGTTTTTTAAAAATATTCTTGGTCAGATTAATTTTCATCCAATATTTCATCATTTCTCTCACCAACAAATCATAAGTTATTTGTTAATTGATAGTGTAATAGCTAGTAAAATACGATACACAGTTTATAAAATGAATTTTTGGACAGACACAGTTTACACTGTAGTAGGTAATTAATTGTGGCCACAACTAGGGTCCTCTGTAAAATTTGACAGATTATGCTTACTCAATTTCAAATAAAAATAAAAAAACGCTATATCAAAGAAGTCATTGATATGTACCTGATAGTCATGTCACCTGTTGATTTACTGTGGTCAATTTGGTAGATAATATAGCTCATATTGCATGCAAAATCTTTTGAAGTTGATGGCCAAAGATGGCAAAAAAATTAAAATTAGGCATAGTGCAATTGTTGTCTGGTTTTATTCTGGGTTGCTTTCTTTCGCAACTTCTGGCAATCATGACGAGCAAAGACCTAGCTATCGATTGCACGTAAATTCATATTCCTATCACAACTGGCCTCCATTACCGAGCTGGTGGCCACCATTATGAACCGGCCGTAATTAGGCACCCTCTACCTAATACGACAATCAATCAATATTTTAGCATCACATAAGCGGAATACATTTTAGGGTAGATTGAGGTAATTGTGATCAATTTTCACTACTTGTAAGTCAATAATTTGAATGATGCCAGATCTCACATGTAAAGTATAGTTTTGGAAATGTGATAAAAAACTAAATATTGTATACATTTTTGTACATTTATCTGAAAACGGTTTCGAATTCGGTCAAAACTGGCTTTACAACATGAAATTGATTGGATTAGTCCTGAATTGGTCTCACGATCAGTCAGACTACCTCTGGTAATGTAATCTTGCGATCAATGCTGATTCCATGATTTTTTCGTGACACCACGTTGCGTGTGCACAATATAATTCAAGTAAATGTTGCAATTTAAAATTACGCAAGTAGGTAACTGTCAAAACTGCTTAAGACCCTTCTGTATTATCAGTAAGGCCGTACTTCAAATGATCACAATTAGGCGATAAACAATTTTAATTAAACAACATTAATTAATAATTACATGAGCTTCAAATGAGTTGCATTTTAGCTGTAACACAAATTTAATAGGTACTATAAACCAGTAACTGGTAACGGACGCCCAAACTTCGTTTGATTCCAATTTCCTAGTGATCATAACTGGGTTCTGCAATGATCACAATTAGGCGATCTACAGCAACAGTAAAAATTCGGCATTGAAACTGTTCAATAGTTGACAGTACAGCGTAAATAGCAGTCAACATCTGAAAATGTTTGTCACTCACTACTAATGTGAACTACATTGACATTACTAAGTGAGAACAAATAGGTGAAATGTCTGTCTCTGGGACAAGCAACCGTGTCGAGAAAACCAAGAAAGCCATCTGTTAATTCAAAAAATGTTGGCTCCGTAAGTATTCGCTCTTTTAGAACTTATGTTTTTAAAGCGCTCTCGCTGGTAATTATACTTAAGATTCTCTGAAGTATGTTAACTTAAAAAACGGTAGAACTAAAATCGTATTGCCAGAGCGCCTAATTGTGGCCGGTGTCCTAATTGTGGCCACCCCCTTGATTTCAAAGAAGGGAATTTTTAAAAAATCGAAGTACAACTTCTAATAGTTTATTGTTTATTTATTAAAAAATACAACCTCTGATTTTTTGCGAAATTTCCTGCGCTAAAATTAAGGGGCAAGGCCACAATTAGTTCACCGGTAACACTTAGGCGCTCAGACACTATGTAATTACATAGGTATTTTCATTCTTTAGTCTTAACGACCACAATTGACAAGTAGGCGAAATCACAATTACCTCAATCTACCCTATTCAAAAACACGAAAATCGCGATTGGCAAACGTCAAATAATGTAATAAATAAGGGGGTAAACCCGGACGATTGTAAATGCCATTGCACTTCAACATTTTAACATTTTTTTAAAAATTGCTATGGAGATCGCGGAAATCTCCACTGCGAAATTCACAATTGTACAAAACTACGTAGCACGACTGCATTTACAAGCCTCCAGGTTTGGTTTCCGCCTATTTTGTCCAATATTATTACCGGCGTTTTGAAAAATTAAATTTGAACTTGACGGCAGAAAATAATGGTATTTATTATTTATTCAACACTTCTATCTTTTGACACTGGCCCATGAAATGAAAGTGGTGTTTATATTCCTCAGTTTAAATGGTTGAACAAACCTTCACCATTCACAGTAAATATAAGTATATCGCAAAAGAAACAAAAAAAGTTTAATTACCAATTACATCCCACTTAAAATAATGACGGTAGAGGTGTGCTAGTAATTTAAAATTGTACTAATCAAATGACTACTAAGACTACGAACACGTAGTCATCAGCCACCCGTCACTATTCGCATTCTCACAATATTCAGAAAATCTATTTGCACGCAATATGATACTACTTATGCGATGACAATATGCTGACAATGTACCCAAAACCCAAGCACTTATCTTCTTGTCTTGTCTTCTTGTCTTGTCTTGCATTAAATCCACTAGGGGATTTGGATTTCCCCCGGAGCATCAGTTAATTGCATCCATCATACGAAGTAGGAATACGCATCAGCGGGAAAAGCACTAGGGAATTGAATCAGTGGAATGAAGCAGAGTTTCCTGCTTCAGTCCACTGACTCAAATGCAACAGGTAGTTGTACCAGAAATACCAACCCCATGTAGGTTAAAATAAGGAAAATACCTGTATAAACGTTATCGACTGCATTAATCTTAATAAAATTGGTAAAAACTAGGATTCGTTGTTAAATGATTGCGTAGCTTAAAATAATTATGCCTGTATTTTTCCCTCACACATTACTTAACATTACTTCTTTGATCACCCCGTAATTTAGATTATTTAGTTTGTTATGCTGTAGTATACTTGTGCTATAGTTTAATGGTCTAACTGTGTAATGTGTCTTGACTTTAGTGTGAATAAAGTCTATAAGTTTATTTTATACTGTAATTGCACGGTGTCTTCGCTCTTTAATCAACGGCATCCAAAGACTAAGTTTTGAACTATCGAAATGTTGCTGCCGCAACAATAATGCAACCGTTCAGTAATTTTTACTGTTAAACCTTGACACTTATATTCAAATCAATCAATCAATCAAATACATAAGTAGTGTCAGAGCGCCTAATTCCAGCCGGTGCCCTAATTGTTGATTCCAAAGAAGGGAATTTTTAACCTACACAGACAGTTCATTGTTTACTCTACTGAAAAGTATAAACTCTACTTTTTTGTCAACCTTCCTGCTTTAAAATTAAGGGGGGTGGCCAAAATTAGGGCACCGGTCACAATTAGTCGCTCTGACACTAGTCAAATTATAGCGAGACGATAAGGTACTAGAGAAAACCCTTAATAAGTCACTGTTATTACACACATGTCATAAACCTCACGATTTGGGATAAGTATACATCACAAAACATTTGTAACCTTGATTTAATATACTTATTGCCACATAGTCATTTACTGAACATATTTATTTTCATCGTATTTGCACAGATTGATTGAGGAAAAATAATAAAAAAATTGTTTACGATTTACGAGACCAGAATTGCCTGCGATTCACTTGTTTTGCGTTTTTTACTAATAATTATAAAGCGTTGTAAATTTTATTAACAGTTGGATTCGTTATCATCGTTGTTCCAGCTATATTAATATTAGGTAAGTACCAGTACCAAGGTAGCTAAAACGATGTCTAGCTACCTTGGGTTTGGGTAGTATAAAAGAAAGGAATTAACAATAATGCTACTGCAAAGAAAAAAGAGATAGGAAACCTTGAATAAAAAAAAGTAGGAATAGGAATGATGTCAGAAGAAAGAAGAATAAGTGCGGTTAGCTTATGTAAACAGAGTTAAATGAACCGAGAATGGAGTAAAAGTAATTGGTTGTAAGACACGGTTGATTAAATTGATGAGATAGTGAACAGATATGAAGACTAATGAAAAGTTTGTCCAGTAGAAAAAGTCATATTAGGATGAAGAGAAAACTAAAGACTACATACGATAACACCCTACATTTCTCTATATTTAACGTGTGCTCTATCTCTTCTCTCAACCCAACTGCTCACGCTGACTGTCCTCATCCTCATCCTAGTCCTCATCCTGATCCTCATGTGTCGTGTGTCGTCGTCGTTGTCTAGCCACATTTAACTAAACCAGAGTAACATTACAGACTGCACATAACTCATTCGTATTCGTATGCCGAGCACCATGGATATAGTAACAGGAGTTGACGTTCACATTGAGCATTTTAGTTTCCGATATTCGGATATCAGATGCACGATGCATGTATAGGTAGGTACATTATTGTACATGCATAAGTCCAACGTGGAATTTGTACAGAGACAGAAAGCATGAGAGATAGATATGTAGAAGGAAGCTTTTATGAGTCCAACTGACGAAGGGTTTCATTTGGAATATTTCAACGGGTATTTAGTAATTTGTAGGGCATTTTGTCACTGTCGCTGTAATATTTGGAGACTCCAAAGACACTAAACTGAATACATACATGCATACATAGATTCCAGTCCCACATTGCATGGCATTGCATCCTTTCCACTGCACATGCTGACATACTTCCTAAGACTTTTCTTGAAGAAAAGAACAACTTTGCTTTTTGCTTAACAAATGAAATAAGACGGGATAGGTATCTGCTACCTCCTTACATTATTATACACAACAGACTACCGTTAACCGCGCTCTCCTCCTAATGCTCCTTTGAACACGACGTTCTTTAAAAAATTCAAAATGTTGAATGTGAACAACGTTAACGTTAGGGTTGAACTTCCAATCATTTATTTATCCGGCACGATCCTGTATACGGATCATGCACGATACGGTTAAAGTTCGGGAGCGTAAAATAAGCAGGAAAAAATCGGTAAATTCTTGGCATCCCACCATCACCGAATTCACATGCCTAAGCAGCAGATAATTTACGACGTCCAAAGGTTCATCCAACTTTGTCAATTATATCTACTCAATCTTTCACTCTACCGTACCACATTAGAGCTAATAACCAAATAAACGTGTTAGTCTAGGTTGTAATTATGGAGTGTAAGAATTATTGCTTCTGTTTTATTATGCTTCTTGTACACAGGAAAAAATAAGAAAAAACAAATTGTAACTAGTCACTCGTGTATGTACATAGTTTTAACTTGGATGGGATTGCGTGTTGAAATTATTCAGATTTAGAACTGAGGTTATATATGTAATCGATGTAGATGACATAATTTTTTACTCCGATAATTATAAGAGCCAATTTGTCCACTGTCACCATCACTAAACGAGGCACACAACAGCTTTATTTAAGGGAGATTTGTACAATTCAAGCGAATGAAGAGTAAACTGATTCCTAATCCTTTTACTAGCCTTTAAAACTAAATTGCGTCGTCTTTGTTAGCTCATGCGACGAACTTGTAATCACATAGTATGTGTCGGACAATTTTAACTTGCTCCACGTATAATTTACTGCCCCTGTCAGTCCTGTTGTGATTATAATATTGAGTATTTTCAGAAAATGGTCTCAACGTAGAAGATAAATTCAGAAAATCGATTCTGCCAATTATTCATATTGTGTCGTGATCATTTTGTAAGTTATATAGTGCCAAGGTTCGTAGGTATAGTCACTATTGATTTGCCAAATGTGTTGTGAATATCATTGATAATTTTTATTTAGATAAAAACGAGATATTTGAGAATTTGAAAGCTTTATACATGTTGTAAAAAGGTGGCATTACCAGAATGGCTTGTACTGTCGTTCTGTGGTTTCGTGGATCATAAATTACATCACGTATTCTCAAAAAAGGTTAATCGCAAGACGAAGACCGAAGGAAGATGAAAGAGATGAAGACTCTCCGTTTTCCAGTTTTAAATTGAAAGAAGATTACAGTCATGTTGATGTTGCTGGTACTCGATTCACTACTTTTGGTACATCCAATAAATCGGCAGTAACTGGTTTTATTTTTACCATTAATAATGCAAGTCAGTGCAATAATTCAGTTGATACTGTAGTAGTAGTAGTAGTAGTTGTAGTGTGCTAGTTACAGTGTGGGTTGGGTGACTTGTGAAATAGATGTAAGCGTGATCTTAATTTGTTCCCTCTGACTTACCGATTCCAATCTAAAATTAAGATTTGAACAATTTTATTAATTCCGTTGATGTTTCAATGTCTTTTACCATTGTACATAGATTTAGACCTCGTAGTTGTAGGAGTTTCTGGTTTCTCTATTCCAAGGTGGCTCTATTCTTCCTCGGTCTAGATTGAAGATGTTGAATAGACTTAAGTCTAAGTAGACTTTTATCGGGGACGGAAGTCACAGTATGCCGCATCGATGAATGTACATCTTAAATAACATTCTTTTTTACCGTTTGATTAATCACTGATTTATTATTAGTATCAACAACACATTCTTGCAGTGCAGTTATGTATATCAACTATGGCGAAATAAATGAAATGTTAATAAAGAAAATCCATGAAACTAACTACTCCTACATGTCCTTGGTGTAATTACATTTATTCAAATTATTTCAGATTTGAAATAATTTTTCAAACGGAATTACGTGAGTAATACAAAGTGGAAAATGTCCACTTTTATCAGACAAGCAGTCTGATTTTTTCTGTAAAAATACAAGCAGTATTTCATTATTTCAGATTTGTTCAGGATTACTCTTGTCAACAAATGCTACTGGAACTGTGATCAGCTTTCTGAGGTAATGGAAAATGCAGAAAGGCTTTTGCAAGATGATCGCATGGAAGAACTGACTTGCGATGTTCGATTGCGATATTTAAGCATACGTTTTAGGCTTTAGTGAAGCAGATGTGGAAACGATTTTTGGAGTAGCGAGTCACGGGTAGTTTAACGGGGAATTGGAAATTGGAAGGTCGAAGGTAGAAGATGGAGAAACAATAGAAGATATGTGCAGATTAGCGATGATGCTAATGGAATGGATGTGAATAGAAGACGAGAGAAGACGACCGAGGAAAGACGAGAGGTAGAAGATGTAAAGGGGAAAAAAAGTAAAAGTAAGACTCTCTGGTTTTGTTTATAGAAACATTTACTTGGGAATGTTATCTTAGCCCTGCTATCATGTCCCTCGATGGAACGTAAACATGACGCTATTAGCAATGTAACGTTTCAACGTTTCAGTAAGAAAAAAGGGCTTGAGTCAGTAGTTTATGTCAACATGACAATTAGGCGTATCACAATGACACTCTTCTCACATTTCCTCGTCTTTCCACCTCCTATCAACTCTATTATTATGACCTCATAACAAGCTCACTCTTTCAATTTACTTCCTTAGTTTTCATAAATATTATTCTAATCCTCTAGTCTCTGACAATCTACCGCTTATAAACAACGATAAGTAAAACTTTTAATTCTACATTCATATTATTTTCGTTTAGTTTGAAATTTGCTTGATACAGCTATACATCCCCTCCATTCCATTCCATTCCAATCCACTCCATTCCCTTTCATGTGCCTATGGATATCTAATTATATACATACTTGTAGTATAGGTAATAGTGTCTGCCGATTTCTTCACAGAATATTGCAGCGTATTTTGCCATTTCTTGGTATATTATCCAGCACTATCTGATCTCGATTACGGTCACGTTGATCTCGATCTCGAAGATAAAACTACTCAAGTAACTATAATATTTAGCCATTGAATACCTTGATAGCTGGTCCTTTATTTTTTATCCTTTATTCATGACATTAATGATGAAACCATTAATTCACTTCGTCTGGTTTCGTCTCGTCTGGTTCTTGTATAGTGGTCCATGGCCATGACTCTTCGGATTCTATAACTTGGATGTAGGTAGGTACATGTTTTGTAAAACTAAGATTTTATTTCGGTTTGGGTGTTGCATACGTAACCAATCAACATTTGTCTTGTTGAATAATGCTGAATAGTAGTCCATTTCTACTTACATTTATGGACTATAACGCATATTTTAGAGTATACAAACTACTGAAACTATTGGAACAACTGTAGTACTATTAACTGCAAAAATTGCCACCTCATAACAGTATGGTCTGGTCGGACGGTGGATGTGGTGTGGGAGGATGTGGATATAGATGTAAAGTAAAATGAATAGGACGGAAGATCTCAGTCTTCTAAGTGTTTCAAGTGGAAATATATGATGCCGCCAGTGAAAAGTTCCAGTTGTAGTTGTAGATGGTTCTTTTAACTTGAACTGTAGTCGAAATTCCCGATGTGACAAGGGTAGTTGTCGCCTAAATTACAGCTTGCTTGCTCCTAATCCACCTGTGTTCTCCCGAATTTAATGCTTCCCTTTACACCCCAGCTGTTCAGTGTCCATCATGGATAGAACACGTTTCTTCACTTTTCTTCCCTTCTCTATTCGTGAACACCACACGTTTGACACTTTTGAATCTGCATTCACTTTACATTACGTTCAAGAGACGATCTAGTGATTCTACATATTTAAGTATGCTCTCGCCCTCATCTAACTGATCTTTGTACATTTTTACTTGCAGACGTACCTACCTACTACCTACAGCCGAGGATCTAACTATAGGTTGATCGAGTATTGTACACTCACACATTTACCTAAGTAGGTACATACTAGTGCTCTATAATTGTAATTTGTTTTTGTTTTTGTAACGAGAAAAAGCTTTAAAACTGTTATTGTTTTGTAATTGCAAAATGGGCTCAGAATTGTTTTC
>JAAXYX010000767.1:0-31196 GCA_036851915.1 Ptenothrix huangshanensis | reverse complement strand
TACTGAATTTTGCAGTACAGTACTTATTTCACAGGTCATGTACTGATAAAAAATTCGACTTAATCAGTACACCCAAAAGTACTGATTTGGGATTCTTGTACTGATTTTGTACTGATTTTACCATACCTAGAATAATTTCCAATTTTTAGGTTCTTATGTCGCTTAACGAAAACAATTGCAATGCCAAAAGGAACATTTATGAGTTACGCAAACATTTTTACACACGTAGTTTTTCATAAATAATTTGAATTTCAATGATATTCTCGTTTGTATTTGGTTTTTGGTATAGTATTTTCAGCCAGCAAGGCTATTTTTGAGTAATTAAACATGGTGGTTCAGGCGGTTAAATGGGGCGTATAATTATCCAATACGGAGCATAAGCAAATCGGGGAGAATCAATACTTTGTGCTAGGATGTCTCCTGTTTTGAATCATTTGTTTTAATTTCCTGTTTAGCCTTCACTTGAAATCGGAAATGCTCAACTGTGCCTCAAAAACGATGATATGCACGTTTTAAGATTCAAACTCCAAACCTGTTGTGAAATATCTTTGTAGGATATTTATTTTCAAGAAAGCAAATTGAGTATTGAGCACTGTCAAACAAATTATAAGAATTAGGCTTTAGGCTGTATTCCCATAATTTTAGTACGATAATGAGTTCTATTCAGCACGTGACTGTTAGTGGGTTTTACTTTTACACGCCACAAATAAATCAGACGGATACTCCGGCAGATAAAATTATATCTTGTAACATTTTCAAAATTGGTCCAAAAATATAGCCAAGTTAAGGGTGTCCCAAAACAAATTAAGATTAAGTTAAATCAGAATTTCGCCATTTACGACCTTAGGGTGGGTCAAATGAGAAACGAAAGAGATAAAAAAGTTTCAGAATGTGCTTCTACATGTCTTCAGCAAGTTTAAAAGAAATCGGTGCTAAAATGAAGATTTTGAATTTTTCAAAATTTTGATTTTTGATAATCGCGTCTAAGCTCAGTTTTTGGAATAAGAGTTTTGCTTAAAAAATGCCCTAATATTTTGGTCTCAACTACAACCAGACAAAGTTTTATCAAAATCGGTTTTTATTTACGGTAGTTAGGGATGAGGGGAAATTGAACCAGAACGCCGTTTTTAGAAACTTTCAAAATCCATATTCCCCTAACGGGGGGTTTGCGGCATCTAATTTTGCGCTCAAAGAGAATCCCTCTTGGAAGGTTACTAAGAAAAAAATATAATTTGAAAATCCTTTTTTTCGAAAATGTTGTGGCCTATTAGCCGAATAGTCTATCTTTACTGCAAGAAATTGAACGAAAAATGTATGCTAAAATTATATTTTGAATGTACTGATTTTGAGGTTTGAAAATCTGGCAGCCATATTCATGACGGCTGCATGCCAACTTTGGCACCTGTTATCACATCCCTACATGCTACATACATCCCGAAAGTCCACACAGTCCATTTTGGCCATCGCAATAGCAACTTCGCGTTAATAACGTCAGTGGCTGAAAATTTGAAACAAAACCAAGCAAAAGTGACAAACTCACTTCACTTATCACTTACAATTTGATTTGACGATTTTAAAGATTTGCCCCCCTGGAGGATTTTCGTTCCTTGGCATGTATGCATTGTACGTATGTGCCACTTACTCATTTATTAGAAAATGTATAGGAGAGGGAGAGGGATGGAAAGACGTGTTTATAAATTAACTGATGGGACCATTCTTATCTCTTTTGGAAAAGTTGTTGGGATGTAATGTCGAAAAGGCAATGGAAATACTGTGAGAGAGACAGGGCTCCGATTCGGACCACAAGTGCATCTGAGGGACGAGAAGTAGCAGAGTTGACAGTTAGTTGGTAATGCCCGCCTGTGTGAATATTGAAGGAAAGCGCTGCGTGGACAAATTGGTGAGATTCGTGCGCCATAGGATGAAAAGTAGTTCGGCCGAGGAAGCGGAGCTGACTGACGTGGGATGATATTGGAGATGAAAAAGTGGTGGTGACCAGAGGTGACTTGAATTTGGTGGGGAGATGTTAATTGTTTGGGAGGATTGGTGGTGATTAAAATTCGGAGTTGTCAATTGTGGCGTAGGAATTGGAGGTCGGGAGTAGTGGGTATTTGGTTGTGATTGAATGTGGGCATAGAGAGTGTGGAGCATAGCTTGGTGAGAGTGTTGCACTCTGACTCTGGGTACATACTTGCGTATGTAGCGGCTTGTGGAGTGGAGTGTCATTCGCGGCCAGTGTGGCTGAGTGTGGAACATCCACAGCTACATGCACAGGTCTATATACTCACAGCATTTCCATTCCCTTGCTTTGCTTTCCTTCCTTCAAGGTATGTTATGTGTGTGTAGCGGTCCCAATGCAAAGTCTTAGCTCCACTCAACGCTTACTTACGACTCGAAGCAAAAGCCCAGATTTGTATTTACAATGGATTCACACGAGTTATGTTCCAAAATAGTTGAGAAGACAAGTTAAGCGTTTGATTTACTCGACCAGAATTCGAGTTAAAAACGATTCCTTTTGAAGGCAACCTTGTTATTTCCACTTTCATGATTTCCATCAAGTCCAACCAACTAACTTTCCACAATTTAGGCAAAAGCCAAGAGAATTCCACTGCCAAGCCAAAGTTAAGACTTGGAACGAAGAAGCAAAGATCAAGCGAGTACTAACTAAGTAAGACTACGACTAAAGAGAAGAAGACACAGCGCTATTGCTCCTACTAATACCTTGTATGTAGTAGATTACTGCCTCCTAGAAAACAACCACAACTACACTGCACCGATAATTCTTTTGAAAGAGCTTTCAAAATAGTCTCACAACCGAAAATTAACACTTGGTCCACGATGGTCAACTGCACTCCTAGACGACACTAGATCAACAGACACCAAGATACTTTGCATTTTCATCTTTCTTGCTTTAATTGTTTAATTGTGGGGTGGGGATACACAATACACCCGACTCGAGTTCACTTTAACGGGAGGCACTTACTGCAACTGGGAATTCCTCACGTTAACATCGGCCAAACATGAAATAGATCAAGATTCAAGATATTGTTGATTGTGATGTGATTTAGTTGTGATTGTGGACTGTGGATTGTGTCTGTGACTGCGACTTAGACTTGTATTGAATTCGTATATTTGGATATACGTTTGAGTTGAGCTAAGGTTTTATCGTTGATTTTGATAACTAGTGGTCGATTGACGATTTCACATTTCTTACGATTTTCCTTATTGAAGTTTTGGAACTAGTGCCGAACTTCTATGGTGTGAATGTGGATAGTGTACGATCATATTTTCTATTTTGGACCCTCGGTCTGTCTCTGTCCCATCGCGATCGTAATAGTTACTACAAAATCGTAACTCATGTCAAGAACATGTTCGTGTTCGTAATACAGACAGAGTTTGACCTTTAGTGTTAGGTGTAACGAAGACTGACTGTTTCCAATGAGAGTGTTGGAAAATCCCTTATTTTAAGTGCAAAATAAAGCTTTTTTGGAAACAACGAGTTCTGTACTCGTTTGGTTGTGCATTATTGCTGGATACGCTATTTCTAAGTGTCAAAGTTCATAAATCATAAATGACTTGATTGATACTTACACAGGTTCAGAGAGAATCATTTCACACCACTTAGTCTTAATGAAGTTTAACATTTAGTTTCTATGAGAGAGATTAAGTGGAGTTTCTCCTGAAAATGGTAGCAGCTTCTGCGGAAACTTCAGCTGTACCAAAAATGACGTCTGTTTCCAGTCTGGTCGAAAATCATCAACCTCAGGCATCCATTCATCCTCATACATCTCAAAAAACGGTTCATCATCGGAGGTTTGGAACTCCGAAGGAATTATCTGACAATGATGACTTGGCCACAGCTCTAATTTTAGATCCCTACCTGGGCTTCGCAACTCACAAAATGAATACCAGGTAAGGTGCTTCGGAATCGAAAGTGTTACTATTTGCTGGTTGGTTCCAGCGATTATCATCAGACTTTGGACTAACCGTTGTTTTTACTTTTAATGTGTAGGCACCGACCTCAAAAGCTGCATTGGGAGAGTTTAAAGCTAATTGTTCAGTTGTTTCAAAAACATGAAAATTATGAAAAGGCTTTTAGCGAATTAGAAGCAGGTGGCTGGTTAAAACAAAGTAAAAATTATCACAGCAAGGAAAAAGAACAAAAAGATACCGTTAGGGAACATGTAAGCAATACTTACAATTGGTTTTGTTTTAATTGTACATCCCTAATTATACATACCTATTCCGATTTTGTGAGTTTCCGTTTGTTAAGGAGTGGTTGTGTTTATTAAATTTCATATTGATGAACTCGTATGCGTGTAAGAATTTATTGAAGCTTTCCGGACTTGTGTAACATAAGATGTTTTGTGCAGATTTACCGATATTTGCGCATGTTTGACGAAAAAGCTGGTTTTCGGATCGAACCTTGTTACCGGTATTCATTAGAAGACAAGAAAGGAGCCAAAATATGTTCGACAAGAAAGTGGTTCGTGCCTACAGACACTGAATGAATGCATATTATTTTTGATAAACTAAAAAAAATAATTTTTTTCCTTTACGCAGGGCTAAAAATGAAAAAATTACGTTCTTAGTTGGATGCATAGCAGAATTAAGTATTGAGGAGGAAAAGCAATTACTTCATTCGGGGAAGAATGATTTCTCTGTGATGTATAGTTGTCGGAAAAACTGTGCGCAGTTATGGCTTGGACCTGCAGCTTTTATTAATCATGATTGCAGAGCAAATTGCAAAGTAAGCTCACAATGATTTTACAAAATCTTTCTTCAACTATTATTTTTTGCAGCAGTTTCCGTTTGATCAATCTATATGCAAGCAAATGTGATTTTTGAAATGAATTGACAAGACTAGTTTGCGTTAAAGGTTTGGAGCTTATTAGGCTTTGTTTTGTGCACAAAAACAAATAAATTGAATGAATCAAACTTTTTTGTCTCTTCAGTTTGTAGCAACCGGCCGTGATACTGCTTGCGTTAAAGTTTTACGAGATATAGAGGAAGGTGAAGAAATAACCTGCGTTTATGGAGAGGATTTCTTCGGTGACAACAATTGTAATTGCGAATGTGTGACTTGTGAACGGTATGCTGCTGATATTGCCTGATGTTTTTCATTGCTTCAACTAGATAATATTACACATTACTTGTGTTACTAAAAACCTAGTTATTGAAGGAGTAACTTGTAAAAAATGCCCATAATGCAACAAAACAAGAGTAAAAATGTATAACGTATACGGCGTCTTTTTAGGCTACCCTCGTTGGAGGACTGTCTGTTGTCTGTTGTGCTTAGCTTAATTGAACTCTCGTATGTAAGTATAAAAACAAGGAATGAATTGTCAAAACAAATGCCATTTTTGATATTTAGGCGTGAAACTGGAGCGTTCGCAAAAGTTATACCGCAACAACAACCAGGGGAAGAAAAAGGCTACAAGCTGAGGGAAACAGACAACAGGTTAAATCGACGTAAAAATACTACCGAGAAAAAATCATCAACCAAAGATGGAAATGTTTCCGACAGCAACACTGACAGAATGACAGAGTCCACGATGACCATTTCAGAACTCAGGCATAAAAGAGCTGGAATGACGAAGTATGACGCGGCTATAATAGCAGCTCAGCTTTCGAAGTTCGATACCAGGTATTGCGTGTTACGCTTTATTAGCCTGAAACTTTCAGTAAAACTTAGTTGCAGTTTCAAATCAGCTTAGGTAGTTATCCCTAGGCAAGAAACATTGTGATATGTGGGAGTGAGGAGTAAAGAAACCAAGCCAGGCTGATTGAGCTTGGCTTGGGTAGAGAGAAGCCGAAACGCGTCCGGTTGGCCGTTGACTGAAGTGAGGCCTAGATCCGCTATAGGGTTTTTGGATACTGCCTTTGTCTTGTAATGGCTTGGCAACTTCCCGCATCCACTATTCATCGAATTCAACACAGCTGAATTTTGGGTTGGGAGACTACTGTCTTGGTTGCCGTACCTGAAATTTAGTGTGTATTCTAGATTCTTGTATTAGGTCTGGTAATTTCACATTTTGAATTTCGTTTTCGGTTTTCATTAATTAATATTTTTTACATTCTAGTGGCTCCACAGATGTTCAACTTAATAAGCCAGTATCTTCAGCTAAAACTAAGCTACGTTCGTCCGATTCTTCTGCGTCTAAGAGCCCTCAGAATCCATCTTTGTTTGCAACTAGATCGGTTTCCAAATCACGAGTATTTACGTCCTCGAGCGGCCCCTTTCTACCTGATGATTCTGGATCTAACTCAAGTTCCAGTAGCTCAACTCAGAGCGATTCTGGTGTAGACTGCTCAAGCAGCGTAAGTAGTGGGAGTAGTAGTTCGTCACATATTCCTCTGGAGCCAAACCCTGGAACTGATGACAGTAGAACAGGGATAACGCTTAGGAACCACAAAGTTTTACAGGAACCCAAACCCGATGGCCTGTATTCTCCTCCCATTCCAAATATGGAAGACCCTTTAAGAAGAAAGTCTTCGAGAGAATCGTTTGTTTCCGGTTCGTCTTCAGCATTTTATAATTCTATTCCTGCTGATTACGCGGTTCATGAAAAATTAGACCCAGCAATTCCAGTAAGCAAACCTTCAAAGGGAAACCTTAGAATGACATTCAGGAAGAAAAGAAGTACCGTTTTAGACGAAGTCATAGAGTCTGGAAATAGTGGGTTTCACGAACCAGGGGGTACTTTAACCGACAGGAAAAACTCATCGGATCGAGAAAATTCCGACGTCCCCTGCGAACCCCAGTATGAGATTCTCAATTTTATTCCTACCAGCCCTCTACATAGCACAGGATACTTAGGAAGTTCTAATGACGAGGAAGATGGTCCACCCCCTCCCAAGATTATGAAGAAGAAAAGTAAAAAGCGGAACAAAAATAAGAGAAAACATAAATCGAAGGATAGAGAAAAGACTAAATATGATATAGCTTATGCCGACGACGACACTCGTTCGTCAAAGCGACATTTCGAAAGAAATTTAGTAGCACCAGTGTCATCCTCATCAAATAATTCTAGCTCTTGCACAGCAGGCAGTAATCCAAGTTGCAAACGACTTCGCTTACTAATTGGAAACGTAACGGCGTGCACAATCGATTTTAATAATGATTCTCCGTAGTTTTACTAGTCTTAATTATGTATAAGTAAATTGAATACTTTAAAATCCCTCCGCGTTAATTTAACAGCCAATTGCCACGATTGTATAGTATACAATAATGGTTGGTTATGGTCCTCGCGCTTGACCTAGTAGACTTCTTTATCATTTACGGTCGTATCTACATACAAACCAAAAAATTCTGTACCCATCATACGTGTAATTATGTTTTCACAAGATTCGCTTTAAACGCAACATCTTTGATGTTCAGTTCATAGGTTTAGCGGACGTTCAACCTCAAGAGCGGGTCTTGCAATTCTAGTATCCACTAATTACCAGTCCAAAACAATGTGTTCGTTTAGAACTTAAACATGCATTACGTAGAACCTTTAAATTAGATAATCCCATTTAAATTCTTTTTTTTATAGCTATCGAGAAACATTGAATCTCTTATCACTAAACATAATGTGAATACTTTTAATTGTCTCTCTCCGTGTGAAGTTTTTGTTGCTTGTAGCAAAGGAAATATAACAATCCAATGTAGGTTAAATTTAAGGTTCATCGCTTCTCGGATATTTTCACCTGTCTCTCTCCGAAAGACAGATTTCGGAAGTAAGTGCGTTTGTCTTGTGAGTAATCAGGTATGCGTATAAAAAATTGATGACTGAATCTTTTGGTTGGTTTCAACATTACGACTTAAACATATTGATCACGCTTTATTTCAATAAGATAATTTAAATGCTCAGATTCATAATTATTGTAATAAGACTAATAGAATTTCCAAGTATTAGTGCCACATGTGGTGGAACAACTTTAGATGTACAGGCGTAGATATACCGACAATTGAGATTTGAATTTACTTGCATGAATGTGAATATGGACGCACTGGTAACATTTTTAAAAACGAGTAATGTTTGCTTATAATTATTTTGTGTATAGTCAATGACATTTCCTCCCCTTGACTAATGCCAGTCACATCATACTACATGGTATCTAATTGAATATCAACCGACGTTGCTGTCTCAGTTGTGTAAGCTCCTCTTTTGCACAGTTCTGGAATGCATGAATCATTTTATTGATAGGCGCAAGACGATTGATTGCATGAATTCATTTTCGTGGTAGGCGTTGAGCCCGCTTGCTGACCATGCATACACAATACATTCCAGAATTGAAAAAATGAAATCGTGAAATTAACCCCTCTAAATCTAAATGGTGTATTGTATTGTTGCTTTAACTCCATTCACATGCTATTCACTCCGGTCTTTACAAATTCAACGACAAGGAATCAAGATAATTACGTACTAAACTTAAACTTCACTTTTATGTATTCACTCATCATTATTTAAGTTGAACATGTCCCCGAATTGAATTAAGTGTAATCGTGTAATTTATTTTTGAAAAACCTACGACTGTGTATAAATCGTTAATTAGTTAGTAAACTAGAACTAGTAAGTATTAGTAACTTATCCTCAACTCACTTGTAATGGTTTTGTACATTAGCCTGATTCTGGGATGAGATTTTTTGGACGGTATACTGCTTCATCGTTACAGGTACAATCGGCAATCCTTTTGAAAATTTCAAATGTAATGAAAACGATAGTTTCTTTTGTACATGCCCTGAATGATGGTGTGCGACAAATTTAGTGAGAGATGGAGGAGGGCTTCAACGTACTACATATTTTTAATTGTGAATTAGAAATAAGCAAAATCGAGCATCGGTGTTAAAGCAGTACATTTGGTACGTTTGATTTTCTCATCCACGGCATTACTAGCTAATATAAAGTACTCAGATAAGGTAATTACATACAATACAAAAACCCAATCTTCAATCCAATAGAACTTCTCGATGGCTTCGTTGTCAGGTAAAGAGAAAATAAAATAGTAAGTTATAAATAAGATAGATTGAAAAGATACCTACCGCGTCAGCAGTTGACGATTTTTCAAAGTTCCATTTTGAAGGCCAAAATTACTTAGGGAATAATGGAATAGCACATAGATTTAATTTGTCCAATTTTGTTATCATTGTAGTGAATGTTGTAGAATGTTGTAAGTTCTCCAATCGGAATTATCGAATTGTTTACCCCATGCATCTCCGTTGTTTGTAAACTACCTACATATCCATTTTTAACTGCAGTTGTCGGTTCAAATTTCATTTCTAAGTGTATTCTTCAATGTTCCCTGCCCCGTCAAATTCGCGTAGCGTAAGTTGATTGTTTCTGTTCCTAAAATACTGTTATGTTATCTTGTTTTTCAAACCCAGTTGTTAACGCTTCTTCGTTATTTTTTTTAAATCATACCTGAATGAGAAGTTGTCGATACCAAACCCACAAGAAAGGGTGTGCAATTAATTGAGACGGGTTTTAATCTTTTTAACTTATAATTATTTATGTATGTTTCCTGTAACTGATACGAGCAAATGAAGAGATAATATTAATGTGTTTTCAGTTTTTGTTTCTTAAGTTTTTGTTTATAATCATGTGTATTTATTTATTTTAGAATAGAAATTTTAATCTCGAAATGATTTTCAGCAAATCAAACCCAAAAAGTTAAAGCTAAGTATTTATAATCCTGTATTAGTGGACAACTGTAACTGTTTAATTTAAGATATAGCACTATTAACTTACATCTGACTGAACATTCGACAACCCAATGAGTTGGCACAGGGGAACATTACTCTGGTCAACGCAATTTGGCTAATGTCAGTATCAAGGGGTAGGCTAGATGTAATGTCTTTACAGAAACATTAGTTAACTGTGTATAGAAAGTTTTGTAAAAGATAGTTATTATTACGTTTAAATTTTGAATAATTGTCGTTTATGTAAGTATTTCATTCGACGTTGTATATTTTTTCCTACACAACACATTAATTATGGCATTCGCACTGTGAAATGTTCAGATATCCCTACATTCACCGTCAAGTAACCAAACAACGCCAAGAAAAGTCGAAACAAAATAAATACGTGATCTCGAACTCGGCTATTTTTCTCATTCATGTATGTAAAGTAGAGACAACGTTATTGCACCTTTAATAGAAATGAATCAACGGTTAATAAAAAAAATATGATTCCAGTTTCCTGTTGACACTATAATAATTGTATTCATCAGCATCTCTACATTTAACTGTTCAATTTTGATTCGGTGCCACACGTATCGCCATTGTGCTGTGAGTATTGCTTGAGTAGTGAAGCAAGAACAAATAGAACATGTACTCCAGCTGTCCAGCTCAGTTTCTAAAAATACAAATAATTACGTTTAACATGTCCCCATGCCCCTAGATTGAACATTGTGCGTCCAAAATGAGTCACGCCACGTTTACCGTTGTCAAATTCAAGATAACAACGTCTTGCGAAATGCTCTTGATACTGGTGATGTATACGTTTTCCTAAAGTTTCTTTTTAAAAAAAAATCAGGTTATTTTTTCGAATCACTTGGATGCATTCGCAGATGCAGTTTCAATTTTCGAATATCCTAGTGCTTTTTGTAAGTGTTAAGTGTGTAATTATGTAAATTATTACTCCACCATGTCGAAGGAATTCAGTTTAACATGTGTATTGGAAATACAGAGTTCAGTTATTCAACAAAGAGTTCCGTTGTTCATACGTACTTCACAGTTGGTTTGTTTGCGTACGTCAAGTTCCAGTAAGTACCTATGTATTTACTTATCTCTAGTGTAAGAAGGTTAACGATAAAGTTATTAGTACCTACTATAGACTTAAGGTCGACTTGACGAATTTCTTATATATCCCACGCATAGCTATTATCATTTTTGTGTGTCACCTTATTTTATGATGCATTGATGAAAACAAACATTTGTATTAGAATAGCAGTTATTATTTTACCTTGGGACATGGTTGTTCTGTTGGCGTCTTCGTTCATCATCTCCTTGGACTCTGCTAAAAAGATTTTAAAAGTGAAAACTTTCGATGATTGGTCGTGAATGAATCAGTTCAAGTGGACTTCTGAGATCCAAATCTGCTTTGTAATAAAACTCCATCGGAGATTTCGAACTTGATGCAACCGTCTACCTGTACATACTTTAAATTATATTGTTGTGTAGGTATATAATTATATTTATTCTGCTACTTTCAATTCAATATCAATCTGGCTGTTGACTGTTGTGAGCATTTTCAAATGATAAATTATGTATTTTACGTTTTTACGACGTTAACCGGCTTATTTTTCCATTGTTTTATTTCCTTTCCGATTCCCAAACTTCATGGGCAAGCTAGACATTCATGATTTCATCTAATTACTCCGACTACGCTGATGATAGATACTTTAGGTAGCTAACACGTAAACTTCTCAAACCTGGACCCGGGTTAGATCCTGGGACGGAGTTCCTCGTCATTCGTTACTTCAGGGTCAGAATAGTTTTTAAATATCAGTTTCAACAGAAGCAAAACCGCCAAAGCCAAGTTCTCGTTTAAGTAAGGAGATCGGCGATCTTTAATTTTGCACTGTATCATTATTGGGTTGTGTACTAAGAAGTTGGGCATTGATTTATATGAATCCAAATCTAAGGATTTAGTAATAAATTCCGGTTGTCATACTGAGATTAATGGTGTACACATGGTGGTGTATACTGTTTAGACGTTTAGAGGCTGTTGAGTTTGTTGAGAATGTGTTGTCCTAGGGTTATATTGGTAGCGCATCGGTGGAATTAAGTGTTTTTGGTTCCGTTCTCTAACTTTCTATACCTCAAGGTTAAATTGATGAGTTTCACTTTCACCATAGTTGTTCGTATGTGATGTGATTATGGACCCCACTCCAACTTACGTTTTTTCAAGTATGCCATTACTATTAACTATTTGAGGATAAGGCATCTTACTTAGTGTACCATTTACCAGAGAATAAACTTTGTTACTTACCTATGTATTTACCCATGAGAAGTAGTAAGGAGGACGTCTGGATCAAGTCGTTGTTGCTTTTAACAGGATGCATCTGAGTAGTCTCTATGTTTGTATTATATTTTGTACAGAATGCTAGTGATAGTGAGTTCTATACATCATTCAATGTGTTCATTTTGAGTAATAATAAATAAAAAGCCACAAGACTTGTATTATGTGTAACAACTGTTTGAATGAAGATTTCTATATGGATAACGACAACATGGTAAAATCTTATGTCATGGCTTGGCTTGACTTTGCTTGGATTGAATTGCTTGTGACTTAGGTCAATATTGTAGATGGTATTGCATCGATGGGTGAAAAAGAAAAGTTTGCTAAATTTCTAATAGTACGACTACATGACTACATGTATTATATGACTGTGATATTAAGCGAACTAGCCGATACTGAATGATGTACAGGTCCAGCCATGGTAACTACGTGAGAGCAGAGCACATATTTGAGATGCAGACCGACTTCAGAATAGAAAATAAACAGCAAGAAAGACATGCACTTAATTAATGATCATCGCTTTTGTCGCTTTCTAAATCATTAATGAAGTAGTCGTTGGAGTCAATTGAAACTGTCAACGATTTGCACTCAAGTCAATGTAGTCATTTGTGATTCAATGTTCATGTCATCCAGGCAGTGAGAATGTGAGAAAATCTCGACGGAGGAGCACTGATGAGTTTCCCACGTTAAATTATTTTATTTCATTCCCCGTCCTATCGTCGTAGAAAATGGTGCTATTATATTGTATGGCATTTGGAATGGTATGGTCATGGTTTGTTCTACGGACAGTTTGAAGGAGGCTACATATGGTAATGGCAGAAGGGTTCCACAGATTCTAATATAATGCTTAATCAATATTTTGACGTCAGTTGCACACGGCAGTATGTAGTTCAACTCTAATCATTGTATTCTATTGTACTGGATTTTATTCTCGACCACCCAAAGCTTGGAAATATTTTATTATCAACTTCAGCTGTTACTCACGTGCGACTTCCCTCCAAATAATTAGCTCGTCTCTAGTCAAAATACAGAGAATAAAGGATAAATGCTATTCTCGAATGTCTACACAACAACCGATACCAAAGGCCTGTGTCAGTCAATGTTTCTCAAACAAATGCAACAACTTCTTATCAGCATCAGTATTATTTTTATTCGTCCTTTTCTAAACCGGGCTATCGCGCACTTAATGCATTTTCATTACGCGTGGGCGATAAGTGAGTTATGTAAATCGAAGTACCTATATAAGTGCAGGATATTCATTACTAATAATGCACTATCCCTGTATTCTACTGGAATTGGAGCAACCAATCAACACTTCCCCTCATCGACTTATTTTGTTGTAGTAGCACATTTGAGATAATTTTATTCTCATTTATTCTTTCTAGAACAAGGGAAATATTGAAATGCAAATCACTTGCTCACAACTTTCACAACTTCACAAAGTCACAATTATGGCTTTGTCTTCTGTTCTCGGAACAATGACACTCAGCTTATGCAGCCTCCGGATAACTTCTGCTTATACTGATTACTTATTATCGTTTCGTAATTTGGAGAAAAAGTTGAGAGTAATACATTAACTAATTATAATTAATCCCACTACGGCCAATTTCGTAGCTCAGGCACACACAAAATTACAGTTATATTTTCTTTTTATTCGTTTTGTTCAAACTTTATTACTATTACCATGATTGGCTAAGCATTCTTTAGAATCAACACATGCTTTACCGGGCAAAGTAAATATATTGCATAACGATAACATAATGTCTTCTTGGTCCCTGCACCGGCTTCCGTTTTACATGCAGCAATTTTTATGCACTGTAACGTGAGTACAGTACCAATTAGTAATGAGAATTTTGTAAAGCTAAGCAAGATAGACAGGCACTTGAGGAATATAAATACGAATACTTAAGCATGATCAGATGAGTACACACATTTAAATAAGTTGTTGTTGACGATAGCTGAAAAACATGTGTAGCGAAAGTTGCATTCGCATGAATTACAGATAATATTTTAAACATGTGAGCAAACAGAAAATTATTGAATCGACAAATACGCGATCGTAAGAATGGTTAAACCAAAGTGTACAAATATCATGTGTACAAATAAATGCAAATGTAGAAGTTGGGAACGGGAAGAAAAGTGTATTGAAATGAGCTTCCTCATGCTCCTGTAACCGCATGATAAGAAAACGAGCATTGTCAGTGCTGAGCATCGTGTTGGTGTTCCAGTAGTAGTGGGAGAAGGTACACTAAAGGCATTACTTGGTGGGATTTGTAGCACTATATACAGACACGGGCACATAGATACCATACAGTTTAAACGAAGCTTATTGCCTAAAGACGGTATTGGATTCCACCTCGCCTCAAATACTAACAGTAAAATAAGTCTTTAACAAAGAACGACCGTGTATGCACGACGTTGAGATAGCAAGAATAGACTGGAAGTATAGAGGCATACGTAGACTGAAGACTCGGGATAGACGTAAGTACTGTTGACTAGTTGACTGTGTAAAATAAGAGCTCTCATGTCAGGAGGATATAAGACGTCTACGTTGCCTTGGCTGGGGTGTGTGCGTGGAGTGCAAATAAAAACGTAACAAATTTAGAGTACATTATGTTAGCCCCTTTCCTCCGACTACTTTCAGTGCACTTCCCTTCACCATCAAATCCGCCATCTCCATCCAGCCACGCAGCAATAGTTGGAGTGAGAAGTTGCGTTGAGCAAAGTAGAGAAAGTAAGTTTTAATGTGGAAAGAAGGGGAAAGTGGGAGAGCAGTGGAGCAGCTAGCTTCTGTCGGATTACTCATGACGACAGCCTAACTGAGTAAACTGAGACTGAGATGCAATTTTAAGAAGCGAGTCAAAGTGAAAAGTGTACGCGGAGGAAAAGGGAATAAATTGTGAAAATTCGGGAGAATACGATAATGTACGTAATGCGATTCAGATGAATAAATGATAGTTTTTAAATATAGAGCCGGTGGTAAAAAAAACAGGATTTCCTCTTGGAATTCACTAATGAAGTTTTGATGATGGCAACGAGTGAGTAAGACAAACAGGAGGAGTAAACCACCTTCACGCACACATCTCACATAAAACAAGTGTGCTTCTCCCCAGCGAGCCTTGTCGAGTACGAACTCCTTGTTTACACTCGACGCATAATATATACCTATGTATATCCAGCTACTGTTTACCTTCCTACCTGCATCCGTTGCATCCAATCCCTCCACCGGTCCACACGACTCGTCACCCAAATGAAATTGAGAGTCGAGGCAATGCTCCAACTGATTGTTATTTACTCTTATGATCTCACAGTGGTGAAATCATTCATTTTAATCGCCCATTTTTCCCCCAGCACCACTAAAACAAACTAATGGCTCCTTCTCAAATTAGTAAGAGAATCGCTCTTCATTTCTTTCCCTCGTCCTCCCACATCCACTTTACGCAACGCAACGCCAAGCAACGGCCACGACTTAATTCCCAAATTGTCAGTCATCTCATCATCATTCCATTTGAATTATTATGGACTTCAGCGTTTACCTTCAGCATCATCATCTCCATTGTCATTGTCATTTCAATCGCCATTGTCGTCGAAAGTATTAGCTTAGCATAGTATGTCTCCTTACATAGTGGGGTATGGACCTCAACGCAACATTTGCCACCGTCGTCTCGTTACTTCTTATAAAGTTGTTAATTAGTCGATTTTTGGATAGGAAAGACTAACACAAAAAAAACGTACGAGTTACCCAGCTTGGAAAGTTTTCACATTTAATTTGTCTGGACAAATTAGGTACATGGCCACAGATTTGTTCAAAGTTTACAAGACCATAAAAAGTTTCTTCACCATGTCACATGAACAATACAATTTTAAATTATCAAATTTCCCACAAGTGGAACTGCTTCTGTGGCCGAAGCTCGGCGGTTTTCGGTTTCCTCTTGTCCCGTGGCTCCCTTTCTCCTTCCTTCTCTCAAATAAGTTACCAACGGCGATTTTCTCGTTTCTGAATAGTAATCACACCTACACATTCTGTGGCCTGCTCACTGTGCAAATAAAGTCCAGCAGTCACCTGCAACATGATATATAAGTATACATAAATATAGGGATGTAGCTTCTATAGACATGCGTACATATTCCTATAAAGGTACTTACATCCAGTTCTAGTCCAGAGTCGTTATAGCAAGCATGAGGAAAAAGTTGTTCCTCCGTACAAATTACGTTGCTAATGTGGGAGTCCGACCAGCGACGGGAATAAATAGGCATTCAGGCGGTTGAAAAATTGCAATCAAAATACCTACATACAGAGCTGAGGAAATCCACGAAGCCGCGCTTCATTATTACCTCCTCCTGACAACTTGCAATTAGTTCTTCCTCCACTCTATTCCACAAACATGACAAATCGTGTCATTTTAAAATTGTGATGACGCAAAAGCTGCAAGTGACAATCACCAAACGGTATACACAAAGGCGGTTTTTATAACTGTATTTAGTAGTGTTAACACTGCTCCTCGAATACGGGAAACATTTGTGTGCTGTAGCAAAGAATTAAAATGAACATCTTCGAGTCTACAGAAGGAAAACAAAGCCAGGAAATGTGTATGAGAGAGACGAAGCTTCAGCCCTTGTAGTCAGAGTCGCAGTTAAAGTTGCAAGTTTGAGGTGCTCATTATATTTTTGGTTTTTAGCTTTATAGGAAAAAATGTCGTAACAATAAAAAAATAAGACTGCGCTCTCAAATGCCCATTCTATTTGATGTGACTTTTATTTTAGAGCTCTCAGTGTACACATACTTTTGCAGGGGCGATGAAAAACGACGATGGGAAAAGACATTATACGTTTGTATTGTTAAATTCGTTGCTGTTGCCGTTGCTGTTTTGCCAGGTAGGAAGGAGGTGATAGGTAAATAAGTTGGTCTTGGTATGCAGACAAGCAGGGAAAATATGTTATTATTAAAGTTGCCTAATCCTAAATACACAGTTTTGCAGAATGGGATGTGAAAATGAATGGACTATATATTTTTGTTTAAATTGGCTACGGCATTGTGGATGAGAGCAGGAAAGTCATTGTATCTTGGGAATGAATTCGAGGAGGAATGTCCTTTATGTGCTCGGGCTTTGGAATGAGAAATGTCATCAGTTCTTTTAGTTGGCAGCCTGCACATATTTTCCTCGATGAAGAAAAGAGCGAGTCTCAACTTCTCCGCTTCACTAGACTCTGTCTCAAGCCGATCATATCACTGTGAATTCGAATTCTATACGAACCGTATGCACGAGCTGGAAACCAGCAACCAAACCGACACGAGCCGCGGACGCACAAATTGTATAAAGATTACTTTTCAATATATATCTGCAATGTGAATAAGATTTTTTCAGGGGGAGGGGGGAAGGAGAAGACGAAACCGTTTGTCTCTAAGGAACATAGTTCAGAGACGAACTGAACAAGAACTTGTTATTGTCTTTTCTTTTCCATCCCCATGCCCATATCCCATTATGTCTAGTGCACCGTACCTACAAAACCGAGACTACCGACTACGACTTCCCATGACACTCCAAATACCCGTCTTCCGATCCACGTCCCGGCAAAGGTTGCTGGCAGGGGAAATGCTACACGCCACTAAGCAAGTGTAGTCTTTTTACTCAAATTATCTGAGCAAATCACTACCACTGTAATGGCTTGTATCATATGTGAGATGTTATCAGGAGACTGCGGGAGTTAGAACATGTCATATTTTCCTTACTTACGATCAGATGACCTCGGGATAAGCCGAAGTAAGTTGACCCGGACCCCACCGATAGCATCTCATTGCACCGTTGTAACTGGGACATTTGCGACGACACATGTTTTTAGAGTGTACCTCCTTATAGGTTTTTACTTGTTCTTACTGCATTGGTTCATACATCATGTACATTCTTACAAGTCAAGTTGCCCTCTTTCTTCGTCTACTTTCTTTGCAATCTCATCCTCATAAAATATGTCCTGCTCAGCTGCAAAGGCATGTTGTGTTCCCTTGTTATTATTTCGTTGTTGCTTACCGGGTGTGTGCATGTGTGGGTATGTATTAGCAGTATGGCCATGAATTAGTTGGTGTTCGCTTTGAAAACACGGGAAATGTGCAGATCCTTCATAGAGTCGGAGTTAATCTAATTTTGAGTTGACCAATCCTTCAAAAGTGTACGGAAGAAATGAAAGTGAAGTAGCCGCACGCTGAATTACCCGGGTGCAGGACATGACATGTATTCAGTGAAGGTAGTGAAGCTTGTGAAAGTGTTGTGAAAGTGAGATGAAATGGCAATAGAAGTGGAAAAAAGCGGAGGGCTACAGCTGCCTGCAATGCCAATTCAGGTGATGGATTCATTTTTTTTCGTATTTGGATGCTGGAACGAGAAATGAATGGACTGGCAACTACCGGGAGCACTGGCATGTATATCCACCACACCATATGCAGTCTCTACCTGATATTTCCGCGATTTCTTCGCCTCCAATATCACACACTCATGCATACATTCATTAGAGCAGATCAAATGTTAGAACGTGATCCACTATAACTCTGCCTTCACATTCGAGAGCTGGGAAAACATTTTATCCATCGGTTATATGGTCACTTCACGCCCATTTTTCCTCTTCGTCTCCTCGCAATTTTATTACTTCACCACTTTCAGCTGGTTAAGACGTGCGTACTCGCCGGTCACTCTCGGGCCACGCACATCACCAGAAGACAAGCAGGAGATGTGGACACATCAAGAAAACGGGAAAAGGATGTACACATCCGGCGGTAAACGAATCGTGGCTAGTCTGTATCTGTCTGTATGTACGTACCTATAGGGTGAGTGTATAGGCTGAGGCGAGTAGTGGCGGCATGTGTGCACACTCCGAACTCCAACACGACTCACTACATAGGTACTGATGTCTCTTAAAGATTGTTGCTACCAGCGCCCATTCCAACGACAATGCCAACGCGAATGCCAGCGCCAAGTCTGAGGAGAAATTACTTGACTTCTCATTAATGCATCCATTAAGTATGCAAATCTCTTATATAATTGCACCCACCCCTTTGTGCACCGATACACAAGTCCATGCCAACTGCTTGTGAGCGGAGAATCAAGTCTGGAATCAGAGAAGCAACTTGTGCACTTCTATAGAGATTACAGTCAAACGAATGTCACAAAGAATTCTCATGAAAAATCCATACGCATTCTATCTATTTTATCGGCATTGGAAAAAGTAATTTCATTACCTACAAGCAGACTAAATCGGTGATTTCGGCGCACTCAAAGAAGATTTGTTTTTTTATAGCTGTGTAACTTTGTAACCTTTGATGAAATTGGTTAATCTGAGACAGGTTCAGATATGCTCCTGGGTAGACTTCTTGTCCTAGCCCCGGTACCTTTACGTTCTCACGGCCTTAAACTGAGATTAGTTTCCACAATATGATTCTACCTCGGGTTGCAGATTCAAAGCTTCATCTTACATCCTTTACATTTCCCTCTCTCTCCGTCTCCGTCTTGTATTCTTTTCCGCTATTAATGATGCATCAAATTTACTTTTAACTCTGCCATCACGTTTCTATTTACGAAACGCGAAACGACTACCTTTTATTTTAACCGAATAAGCGACTCCGCAATCGCATTCGGGTCGAGTCACCGTTTGTTTTCTCCCTCAAACAATGCACACGGACGTCGACAAGGTTCTCAAGGTTATGCATTCCACGTTCCAACGACCCCGCTCTTCAATTTTTATTATCTCGACCAGCCTCACGCTAACCACATCTAATAAAAGTGCCAGCACAGATGCTCCGAGGGAGAATGAAAATTCAATATATTAATTAGTGTTGAATTTCAGCAATAATTACAATGGACGATAATGGCCAAAGTCAGAGAGTAATACCAGTGGCTCTCGACACATGGATCATCTTTGTAAATAATGAGACGGAGAGCACCGCTACTCGTGCTATGTCCTTCCACTGCATCGACTGGCTAAGTAATCTTTCTCCGCCACTATTTATGAGTGTGTCTGACAAAGTTATTTTTATTGATAAGGCAAGTGCAGCCCGAGTTGATATTTACGACGATACTTTTGAGAACATGCACCATTGACTGTGGAATTAAATGAAGTCGGTTCACATTGAGGAGGGAAAAGGAGCTCGGCAAGTGAAAAATGGAAAAGTGATGTAAAATGCTAATAAGATTAGTTCCAATCATATTAAAGGACGTCATAAAAATGGGCATGTGACTTTTATTAGCAAAAAATATCGTTTTACCTTTGGAAACTAAAGCGTTGACGAAGGTAGGAAATGTTTGATGTTGCACAGGTAGGTACATGAGCACTTGACTTGACATGAGGAGAATTAATTAAGAAAGCGGAAAGGTACTGTTATCGATGGCGTATATGAGGAAACCATTAGAACCCCCACCGCTTGAGAAGCAAACAGGAGCAAGTGGAGGACACGGCCAAGAAGAGAACAAAGCCACTCAAAGCAAATAATATAAAACAAAGGAACTGATTTGAAAACTTGTTTGTTCGTCTACATGCTGGAAGCTAGCAAGTGAATTACACCGGTATACGTTTCTAATTTTAAATTAGTTGACAGAGATAAAAGTAAGGAGTAAGAGGATTAGATTACAGAGAATAAGTACACAAGTACCTGCTAGTCTGGGTTTAGACGTAGCTACATGCGCTTGTTCCAGGTATGTACCCGGGTAGTGTGTCCTCGGTTTGTCGCAAACTGAAATCAGGTCCTCAGAGCGTCTGTAGTTGAATGAAATGAGCATATGTATTCCGAGTGAAGCACTTGATAAATCTTGCTTGTGAGGGGCAATTTATAGGAGCATTGTAAAATTCGTGATTTGTAATTTCCTATATTTATATTCGATAATATTGTGAGTGAATCGTGGGACTCGCGGCGTTCAGAGGGAGAAAAATCTGAGGAGAAAGTGCGTATATGGAGGCAGATAAAATAATCTTGGAACATATTTCCCGGAGCATGGGTACGGATGAAACGTGATTTATTTTGGTTGCCAATGTAAATTAGAACACATGGAGGTTCGCATGCTATGGATATCCCGAATGAAGCCTTGAGGTGATCAAAGGAGTAATGCAGATATTCTTTGATTTTATGGGAGCTACGTCTTACTCCGTCTCTCAGGATTTGATGGAGTCATTTAACCTTATGCGTTTCTCCTACGTTTCTCTCTCTCATTGCCTTGCTTCTTCACAATGCACTGGAATCCACGTCGAGTTACTCATCTTGAATCCAATGAAACTTTTCTATCCTGCCGTCCCTCCCTTCCTCCGTCGCTCCAGCCAGTTCAGGCAAAAGCTCAAGGAAAAAAGGACCCAAGTTTTTGCAACTCGTCCCTGAGCTGCCTCCGTAGAAATAGAAGAACGTGCTCCGAGACGAGCGCTGATAAGCTTCTATTGGTATTTTGTTGTATGGAGCCATAAATAGTGATGTATGTAATACACTTTCAAATAGTTTCAGTCTGGGTCTTCACGTGGATACACTCACACACTTTCCCAGCTTAGACGACATGACGTAACGTCGAGGCATGGTTCCTATGCCTTGACAATTTACGCATAGACCTCCCACTCGAATCCAGCATCCAGCTGCACCACACATATCTCCCACAAAGTTGCTAAAACACGATAGAGGTGAACGGAATTTTAAATGTATATGATACAGATAAGCAGGTTAAGTAAGGCCGTGGTCAGGGTCATTCAGTTTTATGTGATGTGTTGGATGGGAGGATCAGTCGGTAACTCATGAATATAATATCATTTGCCTACTTGTCTTTTGAATGAAGCTCCGAGTGCAAGTTTACATTCCAAGTCCTTCTGCTCTCACTCAAGAGTCGTCGTCCACATCCAAATCCAGCAGCCGCACAAACTGGAGGAGTCTGCAGTTGTGCTCTTCGTGGCACATACGAATTCCGATTTGACGGCAATTCACTTGGATCTCGAAGAACACTGTAGGAAGTAGGAAGTGTTGGTAGACCATGGATGTAAGTAGTTCGAGGCGGACGATACACGGAAAGTGGGAGACATTTTCCAAGCCAGGACCATGATATACAACCAGGATCAAGTTGAGAATTTCTCCAGCATTTTCCTAAGAACTAATTCCAGCCGAATTCAACTCCTTGCTTCACATGTCGGTTGTCTCCATTGCCGTACATACCTAGGCTTCCGGTTTAGGGGAGCGGGAAAATAAAGCCATCACTTCATGTTACGGCGCCACTTGGGAGTCTCAAACTTTCGGCTATTCAAACTTGCTTTGAATCTTCAAATATTTTACCAAAGTTTTTCCCAACTGATGCTAAAGTCACTGTTTCCACATTTATACAAGTACACGTTATTATATTTATTTTCAGCTTTGTAAACTCCTACGTGATTACTCTAGTAATAGCGTCCGGTCATACACACACAACCAAACAAACACCATAATCATTTATATAACTTCTATAATCATATCTACATTTGTTCCTACTACACAGTCTAATAAAACAATTATCTACGCAAGTCAATGTGTTTATCCTTCTCCCTTCTATGCACGACCTTTCCGTAGAAATAAATTATAAGAAACTGCAAACAATAAAATACTCATGGCTGCATGTCCACATAGAAAGCCTTTGCTCTTGCTTTGGTCTTCTCAAGTCAACTGCAGGGAACGAGGGCACCTTTGACTTGTGGCCGCTGTAGGTAAATTCCCGACTCGTAGTTAGATATCATATACAAGATGGAAACTGAAACTTCAAACAACACGTTTTTGAATCACAGGACGAAACACAAATTAATGGTAAAGTGAGCGAAAGGTTCAAATTCGGCTGTGGATAACACTTCCCTTTTGTCTTGTCTGTAAAAGTACTAGGAATTATAACATATGAAAATAAATGTTTGATCTACAATAAAATCTTTCACATACCTATTAACAAAACAATTACACCAACTAAATTCTATTTTTTAACTTTCCCTCCGTCCTCAGCGTCGATGCTGGACACTGCGGGCTTGTGTGGGTTTTAGAATCAAAATGCCCCTTTTTATTGTTTACATATACCTACCTACTTATTATACAGCATGCACGCCAAAAATATATTATACTAATTATACTGTTTTATTTATTTTTTTTAATGCTGAATTGCGAAGTACCTGCACACTTTCTTCCTTGAAACGATAATTCCATTGAACATGTCTAAGAATTCATTAGTTGCTCTATGAATCTTCCTACATGAACTTGGGTACAGTAAGTAAGGCGCCCGGCACAAATGGGCATATCATAATATCAATAAAGTATGGTGGGTAAAGAGCTTACTGTTTTGGAAAGCCAATGGAAACAAATAAGAGACATACATAGAAATTATACTGAGGCAACTCACGACTGTGATTTGATGCGCTCTTTATTATTTTTTAAAAAGCCACCAAAAATATTCGGCGCCTGCTCGGAATCGAATCCAGTTTCCCCGGTTGACATGACCGAATTTGACTAGAAATATGCCATTCCTTCAATCATAGGCTGCGGAACAGGGGGTACAAAGGGATATTGTACCTCCTGGAAAAAGTCAAAAGGGTACACGGTTTTGTACACCCCTGAAATTTTTAGTACTTACACATTCATATTACCCTTAATTTCTATGAATGAGAATGCCGTTATAAAAAGTGACGTTATAACCGCAAATTTAACATGGGAAGGCATAGGCTTTTTGACGGGGACGCTTATACGTGTCGTTATAGCAAAAATAACATTGTATCGGCGGTCGTTATAACGAAGTTTCACTGTATATCAAATATTTAGTTGTGATGAAGTAAATCAAGTCAACATTCTAATTTGGAGATAAAATTGTGATTCAAACAGCAATGTTTTGTTAATATGCTTCTGTTATTTTTATTAAACCCGTAGCATTTCTGGATCTTTTTAAGGCTTATGAGAATCTACAAAGCGGTAAAATGATGACTAGCGTTGAATATTTATTCAAATACCTACTGTACCTGCAGCATTTTAATGAAAATTATTTACACTAACCTGACGGATAATAAATGCTCAAGCGTTAAGATGAGAAAATCAAATACAAGTGGTGGAATCCAAAAGCGTCAAAAGAGTTCCGTAGAATTAGGAAATGCAGGAAGTACTCTCAGAGTCATGAATCTCAGGAAATTTTTTAAAGCCAGGAAACTTTAAAATTCTTAGGAAATTGCAATCTAAAAAAATCTAAAAACAAGTCAGGGAAAATTCCAGGAGCCGGTTTTTAGAAAATATCCGAAAATAGAGAAAAATTTCCATAAAACAGTTTTCAGAAATACTCAGAAAATTAAAGATAAAATCGGACATTCAAAAAACATCTCAAAATTTCTTTGCTTTAGAAATTTTTAAAAAAATCGAAAAAATTTCTTTCAGAAAACATCAGAAAATGTTTTCAAAATAGGTAATTTTCAGAAAACCCCAAAAATGACCTAAAGTCGGCTCGTTTCAGAAAACTTCGGAAAATTCAGGAATATTTCTTACAAAAGCCAAAAATTGGAACATGTTTTAACGATAGAACAATTAAGGACCAAGTAATTAATGATTTTGGGTAGCCTTGGCACCACGCACAACATTTGTGAGTTTCTGCAAGGCTCTTGATTTTTGCACAGAAGGATTGCCCCACGTCCCGGTCCAGCTGCCATTGTAATGCATTGTACAGTATGGTCATGTTTTAAAGGAAGCCTAATTAATCACCGCCTAGCATAGAAGACTATTTATTCGACTTTATCGGGAATGAAGGTCACTGCTGTGTTTCCACCGGGTACAGTCCAGCTGTATTATAATTATATGTAGGTAATAGTAATAGCATTGGTAAAGTGTAAGGCGACCAGAAAACATTAAAATCTTAATTATGACAAGCATTTCATAACATTTGTAAAGTGGTCGGCACTTTAGCTAGCAAAAAAGCATGTTTTATCATTTTCGAGCCGAAAAAGCATTATTTTTTTATTTTGAGCCACATTTTAACCGCTTATAATTTTATTTTCTTCTACAGCCAAATTCTGAAATGGTTTATGAAAAAATTGTAGCTTCCGTAAGCCTAAATTTTAAAACAAGTTTCAAAGAACTTTTAAATACTAAAAACGGCTTCATTCTAGCATTTGGAGAGATCAAACAAATATTTTAGCATTCAAGCATTCAGTAGATTCAACATAAGTGCATTACGTACCACCAAAATATGCGATTTCAAAAAGCTATAAGAGCATTTCGAACTCGAAAATGATATTTTAGCGTTTTCGGGCAAAAACGCAGCGATTTCCTCAGAGTAACTTGCATGCAAAATTTCATTGAGATACGTCAACAAATGCGACAGCTAGAGCCTGAAAAGTTTAAGCCTTCACGGCCTTCCCGCCGCCTTATCCGTCTCAAATAAACTTTTTGTAGTATGTTAACATTAGTTCTGCAAGTGTGCAGTTTCTGCAAGTTTTATTAGAATCGGGTAATAAATGTTAACGCTAGAATTAAAAAACCAAAGTCTAGGGCGGCGGACGAAATTTAAAAAAACGATCACAATAGTTGCGCTGTCGCTAGCTAAAACGTTGAGATTTTGGCTCTTATGAAACAATTAAATCACACGCAAAAGTCTTGATTTAAACTTCCTACCTACTGATAGATTGAAGTGGAGGTTTTTGTGTTGCAGTGCAGCTCATGTAACTTTTTTGGGGGTTTGCATCTGATTTTTAAGCTGTTAGGTTTAGGGTTCTTATTTAAGTCTTTTGCACAAACACAACGATTTATCACTAAAACCTATTCCAATTATTTACTTGATTTGCAATATTTAGAAACCTGAATAATACGACATTCGAAGCTGGCTGGCACGTGCATTCCAAACAGCAACTTCAGGGAAATGCTATTTTTAAAGAATGCTTTTATTTGAGGCAGGATTAAAAACCGGGTTTGTTTAAAAAAAATAATTCTGCATTCACTTTTTCGGGCAACAAAACATTTGTATATTTCGACTCGTGAAATCCTTACTTCTTTAACTACACCTTACTCGTCAAAATCAGTTGCGAGTTATCGGTCGTAATTTTGGTCTGAAATTTGGTAGAACTTTGGTGGGAAAGTCCAAAAACGGTTTAGAGGGACCGTACGTACGACATATGCATTCTGTGGTACGGTGTACTGGTGGTATGAATATAAGTGCATATTGCATGTGTTCAGAGGCTCCGGAACGGAATTTTCCGGGGGGCCCTACTGAAAAAGTGGATTATATTTATCTACTATAAATGTCGACAAAAAAGTTCATTATATCTAATGTTAATTTTGTTTAAACTTATGATGTGATTCTAATAAAATTGACATTAAAAATGGGCAGTTTCTCAAAATGTATGTTCACTGGAAAAGGTGCGTTTTTGCTACACTAGATACGATCAATTTTTCAAAAATTCACACTAAAATGATGCAGATGTTTTAAAGATTTACTCCATATAAAATCCAGTTTTTTCAACAGGCCTACAACAAAAATCCTGCCGATGGTTCTGTATACACAGGTACATACATATACAAAAAATTTAAGCTTTTGTACAACCCTGCAGGTTTTTTGTTCCGCGAACCATGCCTCCAATGGTTGGCTAGGTGGCTGTGTTGGACTTAACTCGGTTATGTCAACTGGGGAAACTGGGTTCGATTCCCAGCAGCCGCCAAATATTTTTGGTGGTTTTTTAAAAATTAATAAAGAGAGCAACAAATCACAGTCGTGAGTTGCCTCAATTTAATTTCTATGTCTCTTATTTGTTTCCATTGGCTTTCCCAAATAGTGCGCTCTTTACCCACCGTGCTTTACTCATGAACTTGGGTACATACATATACCTTCATATCGGATGCGATGCCAGCACCAGCTAATTTAGGGAAGACGAAAGTGACGAGTGAATTGAATTTGAAGCAGCACGGGATTAAACTTCACACTTAGACATTCAGTGTTAACTTTATGATATCTTAATGAACCTTAAGCCCTAATTCCCTCCAGCCGAAGTTAAGCTAACACAATTTGGAAGGCAATTAGTGAAAAATGTATGTATAAACGTTACTTGATTATTTACTTAATAAAAGCTGGAGTGCCGAAAATGAAATGAAGATTAAACTGCTACCTTGACCTAGGGTACGTAGGAAGTGGGGATCCTCGCATCTTATGTCCTATAAAACTTGCGTCTATAGACTTATAGCTTAGCATTCAACATTCGTCCGCGTATGTATGCATACTGAGGAAACAGTGTGACGGGCTCCGTGGAAAGGCGGAAAGAGATGCAGAACCACTTATGAGACTCAATAAAATGCTGTAGACTTGAGGAAAGTGTGCAGTTGAGTGTGGACTTAATTGATGCTCCCTGATTGATGACAGGTTAACAGCTGTCGCTCTCGCTTTGCGTGCACATCCAACATCCAACAACCGAGAAACCATGCTAGATGAACCACCAGTGTTCGTATCGCCCACACCTGCTCCGTACTTAGCTGCTTCCCATGCAAACCAATCAGTTTGTCTGCTCACAACTCACGTTTAGATTTTGATTTAAGATGCTGTACAGGCAGACAATCTCGTCCGCGTCCTCCATTTTTTCCTGACTGGGATTTTTAACCAATGAAATTATGTCCAGGATTTTGACTTTGGCAAAATCTTTAAAATTTGTTTCAGTTGACTTTTTACTTGGCTGACATTGTTTACGCATTAACGTGCTTCTGCATGACTCGTCTGTTCCTATGTACGCCGGCCACTTGCAACCAGCGTGATTTATCTCATGTTTACTGTCGCCGTAGGTACATGATGTAATTGCAAAAAGGGCAAATAAAATATTGCTTTGAAAAACGAATGAATAAGATAGATCCAATCAATGTACCTATTTGTGTCAGTGCAAATACGATTTATACTTGCTGTAAGTCTTTCCACTTGTATGTATTTGCGTCAAATAGTGTCAGCATTTTCATACGGGGATATTAGCAAGCATATTTACTGATTCAGAGAGTGTAGGATATCTTATTCTGAAAGTGCTTCGAGGCAACGGCTGAGCATTTGCGGCAGTATAAAGAGTATGGGCTGAGTGGAAGCATGGACTTGGAGATGGAAATGGAAATGCAACTTCTCTCTCGTTCTCCATCGTGTCTCAAGAAATTAAATGAAAACCTAGTACCTACGTGGGGAATTTTATCCTGTATCCGGGACTCTAAATTTCCCTCCAGTATCACATCACAGACAAGAATGACTCTCATTTTTAAGCACAAGAATAAATATATTATTTGATTTTGATTCTCCAGCAAACTTTTCGTTCAGCGACAGCAACAACAATTGCACAATCTCATAACAATCAATAAAGTGTATTTATGAAGTTGGGGAACTTACTCGAGGATTCTCCTTCATGAATTCCTCAACTTACTTGATTTAATTCGCACTGCTACACTCACTCGAAAATAAAATCCACTTCACATCCACTTCCAACAGATCACAAGGACTAATCGACCAGCATTTTTTGAGCCGCGTAGTCCTTGTATGAAAATAACTTTTGCCTAACAACAAACACTGACTTTTTATCATGAGGAAAAGCATGCGTGAAAAAACCATAGGGCCTAAATTCAAGACCATTACTCTTGCTCCGGAGAGGATGGTGGGAATTAAAGAGAAACGGATATGTAATTTACCTTTGCCATCAACACCCATATATGCTCGAGGTGTTTGGGCTTGTCTTTGTCTTTGACTCTGTCTTTGAGGAAGCCGTCTGATGCCTATGGGAACCTGGAGGTTGCGAGTTACGACGCGAATCCGAAACTAAAGTGCTGCAGTTAGTAATAATTATTGCTTCGCGGCAGAACTTTTGGTGCTTAATGGTGCCGGTGACTTAATAAAGTTGTTTCTTGCTTTGCCTAATTGAAATGTAGTGGAGGTGGATGGATTCAGTTCGAGAGCAATTAATTGTAGGTCCTTTGCACATGACACGAAAGAGGGTGAGAGAGTCATAAAATCTCAATTGAAACATTACTTGTTCATCTGGCAAGCCTTTGAAAAGTTTGATAATAATGAGGAAATGCTAAGGGAAGGAGATGGATGCTGTGCTGTAGCAGCTGGAGCTGGAATTTGTAACAAGGGAAAAATGCACAATGCACTGCACGGAAGATGGGAGAGTGTCGTGGTCGGGATCGACGGTGAGTGTGAGTAGACATGGAAGAGGATGTCTGTGATACGACGTGACACGGACAATAGAATGAGTAAGTTCGTTGGGTTAGAGATGAGTTTGGTCGTGAGTGTGCTCATATGCACTGATGGTCTGATGGTGAACCGAGGTTTGGAGAGTTTCGCCGAAGAGACAAGTCATGAGGGGAGGAATGGAAGTAGAACTAACTGGATAACTTACAGTGGTTGGGTTCTATTTTCCAGAGTTGGCTGACTCCTCGGGACAATGTGATTACGTCCATTGTCAATGGAGAATGGACGGATTCGTCGAGGAAAAAATACGAGTTCTTGATAGGGAAGTGTGTGTAGGAGCAAGGCTAGGAGTTGGAACGGAGAAGTTAGTGGAGGAGGTACTAAACGGTCTTGATGCGGATCAGTCGGCGGAAGCGAGTACAGACTCCATTCCATTCCCTTGAATTCCAATGCAACGCACTCCACATCCACCAGTGAGTGAGAGTAAAAAAGTAATTATCAATCATTCGTATTGTAGAGGTAGATAATTGTGGTACGAGTGGTGGTCTCAAGTGCTGGGAGCGGAGGGCAGGAAGGCAACAGGAGATTGGAGGATTGGACGGTAAACAGTTGACGGTGACATTTGAATAATGGCACGTTGAAAAAGTTGGTGGTGAAGATGCAAGTTGACGTAAGTGCATATAAGTGATGCGGAGAGTGTGGCGACTCCGAGTCAGATTCCAGCTTGGCAAATTCAAGAGAGCGAGCCCAGTCGGACGGAGCTGGAGGCAGGAGATGCGCTCAAACGGTTCGCTACTTCCCCACTCCCCACTCATCGCATTACATACTGGCTGATCTGGCTATTTAGTTATCCATTGTTTAATCGCCAGCTCTCCAGAGACATTAGCAGGGAGGTGAGGGACGGAGAAGGAGGGAGAATAAGGAAAAGTGCAAAAGTGCCTTTGTGTGGCTGCAGTGTGTATGTGGGTAATGTTTGGGTCGTGCAGTGATGTATGGTGGTGTTGCGAGTGATCGTAAGGAAATTAAGATGGTCCTTATCCATTTGAACGGTTCTGGATGCTTTTTGGAGGAGATTCGCTCAGCCATGCAGATGGGAAATTCATTTTGGCGATGAGCATGAGCTCTCCTCAACATTCCTGCTGCATTCTTCCAATCGCATATCTTATAGACACGGCGAATAAGTCCGGGGAAAGATATGATGATGTTCCTTAGTTTCCATTTCCTTGCGTCTACAGTTTATTATAATGGAGCCCTAGGGTGCTGCTCACTCAGTGTATCGTTTTAGGTTGCGTGCGCTCTCAATTACCCACTTGATCGTCAGTTTCGTCAGTTAGAAGGAACTAGTTTGCCTAATGTATTAATACTGATGGAACATTGACCGGAGAATTATATGCAGAGCGAGGGATAATGTAGTGGGAAGGTAACGTATGTGATGTTCAAATGAATAGGTTTGCTTCATGTGCCTATGATCATGTTCCAGGACGGTCGTAGCTGAATAATCTATGGCTCGAGTCAAAGGGTTAAGGAGCTCAGAAAAATGTAGCCTTATGCCAAATTTCGGGTGTCGGGTGGTGAAGGAGAGTTGGGAGAGAGGGTGAGTGAGATATACGCGGGATGGACGGTTGAGTTCGGAAGACTTGGAGGTTGGCGAACCACTCGTCCCTGGAGAATGCGGGGAGAACAGGTGTATAATAAGCAGAGACGGGGATTTGATACGAAGGACGAGGTTGTGGGGCAAATCAGAATTTCACCGGCAAGTCGTGTCCAATATACGAAGCCATTGGCACATGATATGGTGTGAGCAGATTTAACTGGGATTCTGCCATCCTGCCATTCCGCCGCGAATGCCACGTTGGAATGCAATGAGGGAGCAAAGATTTCCCAAGATTCAAACTGGATGTCTGCCTGCCTGTCTGTCTATCTGTCTGTCTATCTAACAAGTAAAGTATTCCAAGTGATGCATCGCTACAAACTTGAAATTTTTTCTACGTGTTAACACCACCCTACCTACTTACATTAACTATATACTTGCTGCCCGTTTTTGGTTTTTTTCAAA